>JAWWQZ010000037.1:0-173622 GCA_033815515.1 Cryptocheilus praepositus | reverse complement strand
GTTTATTTAAATTACAAAGTTTAAATGAAGTAAATGCGCAATATAGACATAATTTGGAGGGTAAATTATAATTTTACCTCAAAAATATCATAATTTAAGTTAAGACATTTTTTTTGATTTTAGAATATCCCGATGTGTTCATAAAAAGTTAAAACTGAACACTAGTGTGCATAGCTAACCTGGTTGATTGATTTAATCCCAAATTCCACCATATTCTTTGATTGTAAATTATTTCAATTGTTTAATTTCTATAGTTATTGCTATTATCGACAAGATTGCCAACTCTGATCCACAGACAAAAGTCTTTGATGATAAAAAAAACTAGAATATTTTAAAGCGAATTTTTACGATATTTTTTTAGTTAAAGAACTTATTTTATATTTATATTAAAAAATCGAAAAACAGAAAATGTTATACCAATTTATGGAAGATACTCTCAAGTATTCCTTGCTTGGATACTGCAGAACATACTTATGTTCGGAATAGTATCGAAGAAACAACAACCTTTTTTTAGATTAATGAGTTCTCAAAACACAATCTGGCTAGAACATACCATTCACTTCAAACTGGCAAAAATATTAAGGGAATGATTTAATTTGTGGCGTGAAATTAGAGATGCGCAAAGGACTCTTTATTAGACATAAAATCTTAGGAGTAATTAATTTGCCGTTAGCCTTACATCTATTGTTTTGTTAAACCATATAATTAACATACAGCCAGTACTCTTTCAATATGTTTATGTGAGTAATTCATTGGCTTTTAATAAATATTTTTTTGACCTCAAAAAGACTTCTTCCTACCTAAAGTATTCTTATCTGACATTCTTTTTTCATGGAAATTTAACAAAAATATTGTGAAGAAAATGTTAAATTTTTATAAATTTTATGGGTAAATATGCCTGAAAATAGTGAAAAAGATGTGCTGAAGAAGGTTGGAAGAATTGATATAAACCAGAATAGAGTTAATGACCATGAAAATACAGATTCAAGTAATACTAATCAAAATACAAATAATGTAAATAGTTCTTCTTTAAATGAACCAAAAAATATTGCTTTTCTCGTTATTGGAATGGCAGGATCTGGAAAAACAACCTTTTGCCAACGACTCTATTCATGGATTTCTCAGAATAACTGTGAAATAGACAAGGCAACAGGGTTAAACAAAAAAATATATTCGGTAAATTTAGATCCTGCTGTAGTAAATCCTAAAATGCCTCTTAATGTTGACATAAGAGATTATTTGGATCATAATGATGTTATGATTAACCATAAATTAGGTCCAAATGGGGCAACTTCAACATGTTTAAACCTTTTTTTATTACAAAATGGCAATCTTTTTAGAAACAATGATGCTGACTATACTATTATAGATACTCCTGGACAAATAGAATCTTTTACATGGTCATCAACAGGATATGCACTGCTAGACTATCTAAAACAAAAATCAAAAGTTCTTATAATTTATTTAATTGACGGCCTAGCATCCCAAGAGCCTTCAGTATTTATGTCAAACATGATATATTCTATATCATTAGAGTCAAGATACAATACTCCTGTGTTATGTGCATTCAACAAAAATGATTTGGCAGATTTTAATAACGTGGAAAAATGGATAAGGGATTATGAAGAGTTCAGAATGTCCCTTGCTGAAAGTACACATAATACGCATATTTTGGGAACAATGGCAATGTATTTTGAACAATTCTATAATGATTTAGATGTAGTGGCTTTGTCTTCTTATACTGGCGATGGTATGAACAATTTTTTAAAAAAAGTTCATGAAATTTTAAGTAGAGATAGTTAAATTTAAGATAAAAGGGCTTCGTTTAAAAGTGCTTGTTTTTTTTAATAGCGTTGATTTATTTTAAAAAATTATATTTTTTACCTACGTTTTTTTATATAAGAGTTTACCTTTGATTTATTGCGTATTTTTTGATAATATTTAAATTTTAAGAACTTATGTTTAATTTCTTGTTATAGATTCTGTTATTTGATTCATATCATTCAAATTTCGTTTATAGTCAGATTTTTAATAAGAAATTTATGTTTTTTAAATACATAAAGGCTCTAATTCCTTTATATTTATTAAAAAAGCAAATAATAATTGTGTTTAATATTTTTAAAAATTTAGTTAAAAAGATATTTTCCTGTAGGCCTACATATATTAAGCCTAGCATTGTAATATTCGACAAAAAAGAGGTAGTTTATTATTTTTGAAGTTGGGGTGACCGACACAGATCTCTATTCTATGGTAAGAAAAAAAAAAGAAATATTACTCCTTTGCAGATTAAATGGCAAATTTTGCAAAATGATACATCTATAGTTTTTGAACTACCTATAAGTGTAAACAAACTTTTTTTCTGACGAATCTGATCAAAAGTAAAAATAGGTCTCAATTAACAGACATAAATTTAAAAAATACGCTGCAATTGTCAATTATTGATATCCATCCTGAAATTGGTAAGCTTGCTGTTGGGTATAAAATATAAATATTTTATACCCCTAGTTTTTATGATAATAAATAGTTCTTCTTATATGGTGGAGAATGTGATGATTTTTAACAGGATAACAGAGAGCAACTTCGTTACGGAGGTTTGAAGACTCTATTATTCAGATGATTTTTGGAAAATGACAGATCAGGAAAGAATCTGTTATGTAGTTATGAGGGCTAACGAGCAGATAGTACAAGCCAGTGATGACGTATTATTTTTAAACACTAAAGAACGGCGTTTGAAGTTTTCATATTGGTTTTCCCAAATGAAAAGGTTATTGGGATTTGATTGCTCGCTTGAAGATGTGGGAAAAAGTGTACAGCTTGAAGATGAACATGCTACTGCTTTTATATTTAGGGTTTTTAGAAACGGAAGAGATTTTGGCTTACCAAATGTTAAAATGGCACATATTATATACAATGGGTTGCAGCCCAGATATAAGCAACTCAAAGAATATATTAGAAACAACATTACGAAGGTGTCACTTAGGAAAATAGATGACTTGAGACATTTTGCCGAAGTAGACCTGCTAAAGTATAGGAATGAAAGGAAAGTGGAGAGTTCTAATTGTAGCAGGAATTCAAGGGACTTTGAGATTAACTTTAATTGGGATATTATTTACAAATACCCTTATCAGTCTATAAATGTGAACAACATCCAATACAAAGTCTTATTTGATACCGGTTCACGCTGCAATTTTATGACACGTTCAGACGTTGATAAACTGTGTTTGAAGATTAAAAAATGCGAAAAAAGCTTTAAATTTTATACATGTACTAGTGAAGCTGTTATTGTAGACTATTATGTCAGGGCTAAGGTAATTTTTCAAGACAAATGCTGTTTTTTGAATTTTTTTGTCTTCCCTGAAAAGGTTAAAAACTCAAGGGTGATCATTGGAGTGGAAGGAATGCATAAATTAAATAGAAAGGATAGTCCGATAATAAACCTTCAAAAGAAACACAATTATGAGTGTGAAATCAAAACAGAACCAGGTAAACGTGTTGTCGAAAGGTCGTATCAATTACCTAATAAATTAGAGGATTTGGTGGAAAAAGAAATTAATAAATTGTTGGAAAAAGGTTATATAACGGAATCGAAGTCGACATGGCTCAACAATATTAGACCAGTTTTAAAAGAAGGAGGTGCAGTTAGAATTACAACAAACTTAATAGCACTTAATAAACTAGTAGATCTTGATAACTATTCATTGCCTAACATAGACAATTTACTTAATGGCTTGAGAAACGCGAAATATTTTTCAAAAATTGATTTAAAAGACGGATTCTTTCAAGTTCCATTGGCTAAAGATCATAGGCATAAAACAGCTTTTCGATTTAAACATAGGCTGTATGAATGGACTGTCATGCCCATGGGGTTTAAAAATGCACTTGCAGTCTTTCAAAGGTTTATGGATTCAATTTTTAAAGAGGAAATAGGGAAATTTTGTTATATATATATGTAGATGATATCTTGATTTTTGGCGATACCGAGGAGGCGCACGATGCTGCATACTTGAAAATTTTGAAAAAAATAAAGGATTACGGTCTTGAAATAAATGAAAAGAAATCAATTAAAAGAGTCGAAAAAATCGAGTTCCTGGGACATATTTTGACACATAATAAAGTTATGCCAAAAGAGACAAGAATTGCAGCGATAAGTAAATTAAACCGTCCAGTGAGCATGAAATCTTTACAAGAGTTTTTGGGAATGGTTAATTATTACAGGAAATTTATAAAGAATTGCGCGTACTTAAGTGCTCCTTTATATGATCTTTTGAAGAATAAACAGGAATTTTATTGGGATGAAAAACACGAAGAATGCTTTAATAAGCTCAAAAATGCTCTGGTCGACTCAAGCTGTCTAATACAACCCGACTATAACAAACCATTTATAATTTAAACTGATGCATGCAGTTATGGCATTGGAGCCATTTTGTCACAAGAACATAATGGCGAAATATATCCAGTTGTATATGCATCGAGAAAGTTAAGGCAAAATGAGCTTAAGTATAGCATTAGCGAGAAGGAATGCCTTGCAGCTATATGGGCCATGGAGAACTTCAAGTACTATATTTATGGAAAAGAATTTAAACTTATAACTGACCACAAAGCATTGGAATCATTAAATAGTGGCGAAATTAAATCTTTAAGAATACAACGATGGATGGACAGACTTAAAGAATACAACTACATAATAGAATATAAGAAGGGAAAAGATATACCCCACGTCGATGCTTTAAGCAGGCTGGTTACAATTAATAATATTGTTGAAACTAAAATGAATAAAATAACGGATCTTGAAGAAAAAAAGAAAATTATTATGGCTAAACACGAAGAGTTAGTTCACAGAGGATATAAAATTGTGACACTTGCACTCAGAAGAATATATGATTGGACTAATCTTGAGAGTCTTGTTAAAGAGGTTATTAGAAACTGTGTAGCATGCAAGGAATATAACCCTAAATCAAGAAGGCAGTATATTCATGTCACCTCCTATTATCCAGGTGAGAAGGTAGCAGTCGATATTATTGGTCCGATACAAAATTCGTATATAATCACGGGGATCGATTATTTTACAAGAAAGGCTTGGGCCAGTGTAATAAAAACCAGGGATTCGAAAAAAGTTCAAAATTTTATAAAACACATACATTTCGAATTGAACATTAAAACACTTATACTGGATCAGTCAAAAGAAAATCTTAGCCTTAACATAAAGAAGTGGGCAGAAGATAATGAAATATTACTTCACTATACCAGTCCCTTCCATCATCAATCGAATGGAAGGATAGAAAGGTTTAATCGTACATTACAGGAGGGTATTTATAAGCAATCAGGAAGACTTAATCTTAAAAGGAAGGTAAAGAAAGTTATTGATGTGTATAATAATGTTAAACATAGCTTTACCGAATGTACACCAAATGAAGCTTTGAATCCCGAACAATGGGAAAATATTAAAAAACTTCAATATGAAAAACACTTAAAGATGAGCGAACAATTAAGATATCTACCTAAAGAAGAGATGTTTAGAATAGGTGACTCGGTAATCATTAAAAATGAAGCCAAAAAGACAAAAGGAGAAGTTTTGTTTAAAAAGCGTGGTGTTGTAGTTAAGAAACTAGAAAATAACAGTTATATGATAAAGCAAAATGATGGATCTACAATTAAGCGACACGCATCCCATCTTAAAGCTTTAATATGTTAGCTTTGATGAGGAGGGGATGTTGGGTATAAAATATTTATATTTTATACCCCTAGTTTTTATGATAATAAATAGTTCTTCTTATACTTGCCAAAGAAAAAAGCAAGCCAGCACAGTAAATAGTATAAGGAAAATTATGAAATACAGACATAATTAGAATTTGAATTGTTTAGAAAATTGTATTTCTATAATTTTCAAATAACCAACAGGCATTGAATAAATCAGCATGGTTAAAATTTATTACAGATGTTTATTATAGATAAGTCAGAGCTTTTGTGTAAGTGGATTTTTTATAAAACTATTTTTTTTATTTTTTTAAATTCACTAAAAATTAAAAAAAATATTTAATTCCAGACTTAAATAAGTATTAAAAAATACTCTTACAAAGCGTGACACAGCTCAAATTTAATTTTGAATAATTTCACAGACAGATTCCTTTTAAGGCCAAACTGCGCTGTTATTAAAGTTTCTTAAACTTAAAAGCATGTACTATCATAATTGTTATATGCTCTTGTAGATAATCCATTGGATTCTATTATTGATTTAAAAAACCTTTAATACTCGAGGCAGGAGACTTGACTTTAAAAAAATTTGGTAAGTCTTGATGTTATCCTCTAAACCAGTGTTTCCCAAAGTGGGAACTAGTGCCCTCTTATGGGCGTTTTTGTGGGCTAGGGAGGCGCTCAAACAAATTTAAAAATTAAGTTAGCCTTTAATGAATAAAAAAACCAAGCAAAAAAGGGCACTTTCAATTTGTAAAACCGAAGTTTGGATTGTTAAACGTTTGTAAAAGACCATTTTATCTCTAATAACATCAAAAAAAAACCTTTATGAGTGAACAATTAATACTTTTCTCTTGCAGGGGGGCGCTGAGCACAATTTTTTAACCACAGGAAGGCATTTTCAAATTTTTTTTCTGCAAAGGATGCGCTGGAACCAAAAAGTTTAGGAACCACTGCTCTAAACAAAAATTATCTATGAAAAATAAACATAATGTATTAGGCAATATCTCGTCTCTATTTGATAATAAAGTAAATCTGTGAATTTAGTTCGCTTATTCGCAAATACATTTTATTTAAATTATTTTTAGTGCATTTATGAATTTCTCATAACAAAATGCGCATTGACTATAAATGGTTGCCCACCACTGGTATATATAGTGTTGATAAGTGTTCAGTTTTAGTTTCTAAATTTGTAAATTATAAATCCTTTTAAATTCAATCGAATTTATCGGATAAGTTGAAAATTTATTATTAATTATGACGTGGCTTTTGTTTACATTAAATGAATCAAGATTTAAAAATAATACAAAACTTTACTTGTATTTTAGAAAGCAGAAAGTGTAACGAAATCTCCTTAGTGTTTACTTAATTTACCAAAGTGAATTTAATGGGATAATACCCTATTGTGAACATATAACATATCTATAAATATTTTTAATATATTAAAACAATTATAAATTGCTTTGAAAATAAAAAGATGTGGATAGTATAAGCTAATTTTATTGACAATCTGCCATCTTTTTATGTATATGGTGATTTCAACCTGCCACGAAAAAATTGTAAAAAGATTAAATCACATTTCACAGCTTAAACTATTAATGATATTTTTATTTTTAAAATACAGTATTTTATTGATATCACTAAAATAAGGTTCATAATTCGATTTATTCTCAATTCTCTTGTTAATCCCTGTCATCTGCCGCATATTTTCTTGATGAGAGATAGCACAAGAATAAAATGTGTGTTTTTTAGATTTTTCAGCCTGTTTAAAACATATTATATGCATTTTCTCATATCAAAATACAATAAACATTTTTTTTGAAAAGAACCTCTGATTTAAATATTTATAACTCAATATTATGAAAATCAAGAAGTAACACAATCAAAGAACTAAAATTATTTTATGACAGTTTCAAGGCGCTTTTTATTAATAATTTTTTTTTTAATTTCTACAGCACAATTTAAAGATTTAAATAAATTTTTATTTCTTTTAATTATTTTTTTTTCTGAAACCCCCATGATTTTCTGGCTATTTCTATTTGAGTCCATTTTTGCAGACTACAACTCAGATGTACAATATGTTATGGGAGTTATTAAAAGAGTTCATGAACATACACCATATGGTACACTGTATGAATTACTTGATGCCTCTGAGTTTTCTTCATCAAGAAAAATCAAGAAAAACTATATGTTTTTGATTAAGAGGGATATTCCTATAAGAGGGACAAAGCTTTCTAAAAAAGAATCTGTAAACCTTTTGACTGATGCATATAATGTGATTAGGAGTAAACACGGTATTTACAAGAAGGTTTTATCTAACTCTCGGCTTTATATTTTAGATGAGAAAAATTATAAGAATTCAAAATTTTTAGTTATAGCTTCGTTAATTGGGCTAGTTGTAGCGCTTGATTTCTTATTCTTTGCTATTAGATATATCAAATATATCAATAAACTACAAGAGATGCCTAGAGAAGTAGATAGGAATAAATCAACAGTTCCAAAACAAAAGCCTTCAAAACCACTTCCTATATTAGTAGAGATTGTTAACAAAGGAGTTTCTCTTTTTAGCATAATGTGATTTACATTAAATTTTATTTTATATATTTTTAAATTCTTGTGGGGCTTTCACATATACTTTTGAAAGCCTATTAATGTTTCTGTGTTTTGTATTGTATAAGTCCATAAGAAACGTGCTATGAGTAAATTTTAAGGATCTTTTCCGGCTATTTCCCAATATATGTCGATGAAATAAATATATGTCGATAGAAAAAATATATGTCGATATATATTGTTCTGGAAACAAATGGAAGTCGCTGGGGGCCAGATCTGGCGAATACGGCGGATGCTCCAACAATTCGAGCTTTAATTCATGGATTTTAGCCATTGTCAAAATGCTCTTGTGACACGGTGCGTTGTCCTGATGAAAAAGGATTTTTCTCTTCTGCAAACCGGGTCTTTTTTCACGAATTTTTTCCTTCAACTGGTCCAAAAGGTTGCAATAATATTCAGAATTAATTGTTTTACTAGTTTGCAAGTAATCCACAAATAAAATTCCTTTCGCAACCCCAAAAAACTGATGCCAGAACATTCTTGGCCGATTTCTGGACACGAACTTGTCTCGAAGCCGAACAACCAGGTTCCCACCACTCTTTAGCCTCTTGTTTTGATTTAGGATCATGGCGATAGACCCAAGTCTCACCCATAGTGATGAATCGACGCACAAAATTCACTTTATCCTTTTTAAAACGCTCCAAATTTTGTTGAGAAAGTCGCATTCGAATGTGTTTTTGTTGAATTGTTAGCGAATGCGGCACCCATTGTGCACACAGCTTTTTAAAACTCAAAATTTCATTTATAATATGACTCACACTGCCTAATGAGATGTGTAGAGCCTCTACTAAATCCCTCTCAGTCAATCGACTATCTTCCAAAACCATATCCAGTACTTTGGCTACCATTTCTGGTGTTGATGCGGTTATTGGACGTCCTTCACGTGGATCGTCTTCAAGGCTTGTACGACCACGTTTAAATTCAGCAACCCATCTTTGTACTGTTCTAATTGAAGGTGAACGTTCATTATACGCTCTTAACATTCGTTCGTGAATTTCTTTTGGTGCTACACCTTCCAAAAATAAGAATTTTATCACTGCACGATATTCAATTTTTTCCATTGTCGAAAATACTGTGACACGGTGACACTAAATGGCTTGTAAACAAAGAATGAATTGACTGATTGAAATGAACCTTCACATACGTTGATCACAGAAGAGTGAACCAACAAAACAAAAACAAATTTGGACTAGTAGCAACGCCCTCTCTTATCAACCGACAAAACTTATGGAACAACCTGGTACATGCGTACTTAAAACTGATGTCATAGAATGCGAACATTGCCAAACTAATGTGTTTTTTCTAGCGTGTTACCAAACTAATCCTGGAATCCTATATTTAATTGGAACATAATTCAATCCGTTCTTAATAATTCCGATTGGTTCATACTTAATGCAGGCATACTTAAGTTTAAGTACTGATGTCATAGAATGCGGCAATTTCAGATTGGGGAAACGTTGCAAAATTAATGTGCTTTCGTCCAGCGTTAGGGTACCTAACTAATCCTGGAATCCTATATTTAATTGCAATATAATTTAATCCATACTTAATGGTTCCGATTGATTCATACTTAATACAGGCGTACTTATACAGGCTCCATACTAATACAGGCGTTTAAGTACTGATGTCATAGAATACAACGATTTGAGGTTGAGGAAACGTTGCCAAACTAATGTGCTTCCGTCCAGCGTTAGGTTACGTAACTAATCTTGGAACCCTAGATTTAATTGGAATATAATTTAATCCGTATTTAATAATTCCGATCGATTCATACAAATTTATGCGTGGCAAGCGTTTTTCGTCAAATGAAGAGGTCATAACGGCTGTTGAAGCGTATTTTGCAGACCTTCCGGAATCTCACTTCAGGGATGGGATCCACAGATTGGAGGATCGTTGGAGCAAGTGCATTAATGTTCAGGGAGATTATACTGAATAATAAAGTGTATTTTGAACCATAACATTGTGTTTTTCTTATCGACCGAGAAAACTTATTGAACAACCTTATATATACAGAAACCACGCGCACTGTGCATATTTCGGGCGCGAGTTTCCGTTCAGTGACGGTACTTCGGCGGACGGGGCTGCCGTAGCGAAAGGTAACTTGGTTTTGGTAACTAGTAGGTAGTTAACCAACTACATCCTGCGACAAACTCATTATACCTGACACTACCATATCGTTACTTGATTTTACAACAAATTTTTCCAAAATCCTCCATTTCTCAACAATTCCCAACGGCCTCAATATTCTTCCCTCTAACCATAGCTCTTCATATCATTACCCGACTTCGCAACAAATTTTTCCAAAATCCTTCATTTCTCAACAATTCCAAACGGCCTGAACATTCGTCCCTCTAACCAAATCTCTTCATATCGTTACCCGACTTCAGAATAAATTTTTCCAAAATCCTCCAGTTCTCAATAATTCCAAACGGCCTCAATATTTGTCTCTCTAACCAAACCTCTTCCACCTCCGTATCAACTTAACACCCATACTTCCAAACCTTCCAAGTATCCGCAAACCTCGCCAACCAATAATTTTGAAATTCAAACATAAACTACACTGTCTCTGCCTCTTTCCGAAACCTCTTCGATTTCCTCATAACAATCACCCCTCTCGCCTCTCTGCCGCTTTCGCACTAAGCTCCCCAGCAAAAAAACCAAACACACCGCTGCCATTACGCGTTGTCCGCGGCGTTCGGCCGTTAGTTTCCACGTGTCTCGGGTCTCTCGACAGTCGATTCGCAAAGTTCGCGCCATGGTGTCGTTATACCTGACACTACCATATCGTTACCTGACTTTCCAATAAATTTTTCCAAAATCCTTTATTTCTGAACAATTCCAAACGGCCTCAACATTCGTCTCTCTAACCAAACCTCTTCCACCTCCGTATCAATTTAACACCCATACTTCCAAACCTTCCAAGTATCCGCAAACCTCGCCAACCATGCACCTTGAAATTCAACCATAAACGGTATCTTCTCTGCTTCTTTCCGCAACGTCCACGACTTCCTCATAACAAATCACCCCGCTCGCCTCTCTGCCGCTTCCGCACAAAGCTCCCCAGCAAAAAACCAAACACACCGCCGCCATTACGCGTTGCCCGCGGCGTTCGGCCGTTAGTTTCCACGTGTCTCGGGTCTCTCAACAGTCGATTCGCAGAGTTCGCGCCATGGCGTCGAAGGAGTTGGCGTCGAAGCCGTCGGACGAGAAGGAAAACGTCCGACCGTATGCGGCGTCGGGGAAATCGTACATCCCGCGCCTCGCGAAACGACCTTCCGCCGGCGTCAGACTCCGCGGCGTCTCGGATTGCGAAAAGAAGAGCGGAAATGAATCGGTCTGCGCTGGAATCGAGAAGATGCCGTTCCGCGTGCACGCGGACGAAGAGGTCGGCGTCGCGACGCATGAAGCACGTCGGGGGACGCGGATGAAACTGGATGAAGGACGGCGGCCGTTGGGAGACACGAAGTTTCCGGTGCGGAAGAGGTCAAGCTCGAATTCGAGAGGCAAAAAGATGGTCGAGAAGGATGTGGGCACAAGAAGCAAGGGGGGCATGGTGGCATTGCCGCCGCTGGTGAAGCAAAGTGCGAGGAGGTAAGGTGGAGGGGTGGGGGAAAGGTGGAGAAATGGGTGAAAATAGAGTGAAATTGAGCTGGTGATGGTAGGGGCTATTAGCGATATTGTAGGAAAGTAAATAAAAAAGAGGAAATTGTGAAGAATCAGTGGGTTGGGGTTATCGGTGGAATTGTATGAAGTATTTAAAAAATGGATTTCTTTGGTAGAGCGAAGTTGGGATTCTGATGGTAGAGGCTCTCAGGGGGATTGTAGGAAAGTAACTAAAAAAGAGGAAATGGTGAAGAGATCAGTGGGTTGGGATTATCGGTGGCATTGTATGGAGGTATTTCAAAAGTGATGGGATAGGTTTCGTAGAGCAAAGTCGAGATGATGGTAGGGGCTGTCAGTGAGGAAAATAAATAAAAAAGAGGAAATGGTGAAGTGATCAGTGGGTTGGGGTTGTCAGCGCAATTGTATGAAGGTATTTAAAAACTGGATGGGGTAATGGTTTGATTGAGCGAAGCTGAGATTCTGTTGGTAGGGGCTGTCAGTGGAATCAGGTGGAAGTAAGTAAAAAAGAGGGTGAGGGTGCAGAGGGCAGTGAATTTGCATGGGCGATAGGCGAGAAGAGAAAAAATTCGATAAAGTTCCGTCGAGCTACTGATGTGTTGTTTGCTTTCTTTTCTTATCGCAAAGCAGCAGAGGCATTTTATGCGAACAATAAATTGGTTAAATTCTAGTTGTTCTTTACGAATTTATTTCTGCAAACGACCGAGCCCTCTTCGTTTTCCTCCGTAGGTACCCTGCCAGTGAACGAAAACCCGCGGACAAAGGTATCACACCTTCCATTACGAGAACGATTAGCACTGGAACGTCATCGGCTATTTCAAGTAGAAGGTAAAATTTTTCAATTAAAATTACCAGCACGTTGGAGTACGCACCTAAAGCCTCCGCTTTCTTCAGAATCCTTCCGCCTTCAGCACAGAAAAAAACGAGTACTATCAAGTTACCCGAGGCGCCTAAGCAACCAAGGTAATTGTTAAAACAAAATCATTCATTTGGCTCCATAACTTTTGGTGGATATCAAAATTGCAGGTCGGTGTCATCTTCAAGAATCAAACATTTTCGAGCTGAGTCTTCTGGCGTACCGAGACAAAGGTCAATAATATGTTTAGTCACAGTTTATAAATAATCTTAAAAATATACTTCGACAGTTCTTTACTGTACGTAAAATTTCGTACCTGTTTTTTTAGATCAGCAGCGCTACCTGCAGTTGAAAAGCCAATTGACGATCATCAACTACTTAAACCCAAGCGGAGGTAATTAGCTGTGAATAAAATATGAATTTATAATATTTTTCAAAAGTTATATAAATATAAATTTCAAAACATATGGTCCTTGCAGATCGATTTCTGTGTCTTCATTAAAGCAGAAGTTTAATGGCGGAGCAGTGCACGTTGAAAAGCAAAGGTAAACGCGTCCATTAATTTTGGTATTAAACCAGAAAAATATTTTCTCCCGTTAATTCGTGTTTCTGTCCCAAAATTACTATTGCCCGTTTCAGATCATCTTCGGCGTCGCCGTATAAGAAAAATAAAGATGTCGCGATGACTGAAGGACTGGAGCAAAGGTATGTCGACGATGATTAATTTATTCATCCGAATATTAGGCTCAGCCTCGTTGCAGGTCGATATCGAGGACATCACTTAAGAAGAAACCGATGAGTGGTGTCACGTTGAGAATTTCTCGGCAGGCATCTGCGTCCTCGCAAAACGTGCAGAAAAGTCAGGAAAAGTCGTCGAACATACCAAAGTTAAAAAAAAGGTCTGCAATTGGTGTGTTAAGCCTTTATGAAGTCGTTTCTATGTGAATTGTAATTTGCAGGTCCAATTCGGTGTCTGCGATTCCGGGAGCACATAAGCATGTTACGGTTCGCCGAACTCTTAAGCAGAGGTACTTTCGATTGAGTGAGATTTTTAACGCTTGAATTTTTTACTGATTAACATCGTTGCCACCTGCGATTTCAAGAGCTTTGATGTTTTTGACACAAGCGTGTGTGACTGATTTACGTTCTTGGCACTTGCGTGTTTCATTGGTTGATATTTAGCGCGTTTGCGTTTTTGGCTGATTGATATGCTTGACAATTGCATTTTTGATTGATTGACATTTGTCAAACGCTCGTTTCGTGTGGCTGACATTTGGGATACTTGCATTTTTGATCGTTGACATTTTTAACACTTGCGCTTTCAACTGATTCATACTCCCGACACTTGCGTTTTTGACTCATCCACATTTTTGTCACTTGCGGATTTGAGTACTTTAACATTCTTTACATATCTGCAGTACTTATCTTGCTCTCACTTACATGTGATTTATTCCTCAGGTCTAATTCCGCGGACGGAAGACGCGTCGATTACCTTAAGCCGACAGTCAGTAAATTATGGTACGATTATGTACGGAAGAATAAACCACCGAACCCTCCGAAAAATATGTCAAGAGTAAGTAACTGGAATTAATCTAAGTTTTCAGGCACGTACCGTAAGAGAATCTTTATGACTATACTTGTTTCATCTTATTCGTCATTGCTTGAAATTTCAGTTGTGACACTGATCGCAAAATCGTCCAATGTTTTCATTATAATTTCCAATTGCAATTATTATTAATTTGTCAATTATTCAAAATTCTTTTTGCATAAATTATGCATATTGACACGTTTGTGAGCAGAACGGAAAAGAGCTTGGCTGGACCAAGTGGTGTGCGCAAGAAGCCGGTGTGCAATGCATTTCAGGCGGTGCCCGATCAGTGCCGAATGTCAACGAAAAATCCCATTGAACGTCTGGGACGTGAAAAAGTTAATACTGTCTTGACGCCGGTGGAAAATGTGCTGCAGCCACCAGTACCGATGAAGGTAAGCGTTTTTCGATACTACGAATTATCTTCCCATCTGTTGAATGTTACTTTAGCTGCACTGGTATTTCGGGTTAACATTTTGTCGAGTGTACATTTTTGCGTGCTGCAGGTAAACTTGCGACGCAAAATCATTCCGCAGACGATGCAGCAGGCACCCACGGAATTGGAGTTCCACAGTCAATATCATGATGACTTGTTGGTGACGGAGGCTGAGAAGGAGAAACGGTCGTTCGTTTTATCGGAAATGTTCCTGCAACGAGACATCAATGTCGATCAGCGAAAGATATTGGTCATATTTCTCATACACGTCAGCGTGAGTCATTTTATTATTATTTATTTATTCACCTGGGCAGCGGCTCCTTAGTATAGAAAAGAGAAAATCGGAGAATAGCGATAATAAAAAAAAATCATATGGTTCCAACAGAATTTTCATGTCTGAAATCTATAAGCCCATATAAGAATAATTATAAAGACTATTGTTATTTATATGCAACGAGCAAAAGCTCTTTAGTGCAGAAGATAGAAAAACAGAGAACAGTCATACGGTAAAAAAAATCACATGTTTCCAGCAGAATTTTCTTGCCTGTAACAAATCGACGGAGTGCAATAACGTTTTATTACATTTTCAATTATGCATATTTGGGTGATTATGTCGTTTTGTTCTATATCTTTTGCCCAAAACAAATTTAATCGAGTGCAATGGCACGTTGCTAAATTTTGAACGATGCATATTCAGATGTTTATATTGATTTTCTTCTGCATTTTCTTGTGTGATACACATTTGACCAAGCGCAATGGCGCTGTGTTAAATATTAAAAGATGTATATTTAGATGAATTTGTTGATACTGTTCTGCATTTTTGTTTTTTATTTGCCAGTCACACTGCGATTATCCTGCGTCTATCGTCTATCAAGCTGTGAAACTACTGGACGTCGTGCTTGATAAGATTTCTATAAGAACGGTACACATGCAACTGGTCGCACTTGCAGTTTTGTGGATAACGTTGAAGAAGGAAGAGCGTTTGCCGAAGATTCCGACGGTAAAGATGCAAATAATTTGTCTGTTTTTTTTTTTTGAGCTCGTGTGCGACTCATCAAAGTATGTCTCTGGCAATTTAGTAAAAACGTCGGTCTTGATCCTTAACATATCGGTTCAGGTGATTAAAAATTCCAGCCACGCGTTGTGATGCATCCCAGCACTATCGTACTTATATATGTATATACATGTATATGTATACATATATATATATATATATATATATATATATATATATATATATATCGGTGCATGTGGTAATCGTGTCAACTAGGTTTGCTCTTTTTTTCGAGGCTAGTCTGATGAACCGGATTCCATCCTCGAAATTCTGATTCAGATGATTTCAGATTCGAACCACGCATTGGGACACGATTCCGACATTGTCGCATTATTAATACAATTGTCACCTGTTGAATTATAGTAGTGCAACTGTTTTTTCGCAACTTGCGTCCAACATCGTTAAGAATCTTATGTCCAAGCAACAACACATAAAGTACCTGTTTAATTCTTCCCTATTTTACACAATCACTACATTCACACAAAACTTGACAATTTAATGTGCTTTTCAGGCGACAAACGTCATCGCGCTCGCCGGCGATTTATACGAAGGCAGAAAAGATTTATTAATGACCTGCGAGCAGAAAATTCTCACGGCCCTCAACTTCAACCTAACCTTCGCCGATCCGCTGTCGCTATTCACCTATTACACCATCAACTGCAAGCGCACCATCAACTTCCCAGACGACATGATGACGCCGATGTATTATTGCGCCAGTTATATTGTACGTCATTCTAATCAGACGTGTCGGAGAAGTATGCGTTGATTTATAAATGATTGGCTTTCGGATCTTTGCGTACAAATTCTGGCATTTAGGGTAATGTTATTCTATCTGTCGAAGAGCGACATCAAAAGTTTCCATCCATTGGTGCAATCCGAAACAACTGATTCGTGTTTGATAAGCAGAAAGCGCTTTAATATGTTCAGCTTTGCTGTATTATCATTTTGTATTAGCATTTTTGATATACTGTGCTATCCAACCTTGGGAAGGTGTTTAGCTCGGGTACCCCGGGTTCGCCAAACCCGTACTGTGGGCCTAATGTGACCCACAGCCCCTGGGGGAACAAATCTCTACAGATGTTTTAATTTGTAACCGTCTGACGTCGTGTAATTCTTGCAGGTCGACATCACGTTGCTCGAAGATACCTTTTGTCGAACCTCACCGATCGTTTTGGCGACTGCGACGGCACAGCTGGTTCTTTGCATGTTTTTGGAACTCGAGTGCAACCTCGTTTGCCCGTTTTGGGCGTTTTGGGCCAGAATTAACTTTCAGGGATCGAACGTGCCAGCACGGTGAGGATGTTTTCTTGAAACGTCGACTAATAAGTATCTATATATAAGAATGTATGTATGTACAATACTTCAACTTATACTCATGTGCCACGTTCGAAAGTCCACACTCGCGGATTTCAGTTTCATGTGTGGTTGAAAATCTTTTCGTAAAAGATACTCTGAGCACAGTTGGCAATCGTGTGCAGTAAAAAATACATTGATTTCTTCACCTTTGCTTCTCTATTTAAGAATCGTCCATGGTGATCCGCGGTTTGGTTACATAAGCCTAGTGTACTTTCTTTTATCTTTTCCTCCTTATATTTATTTTATTTATTTTTTACTTTTATTTGTTTCTTCCATTTATTATTTCTAGTTTTATTTTTAATTACTCTATCTGACAACCGAAAGAAAGTACACTCTATTTACCTTCTTTAAGAATCGCTGGTGTGTACTTTCATTAATCTGTTTCATTGATTTTTCGCCGAAAAATATAGTTTCCTCGCTTTTGCTCTCAGGTACAACGAAGCAGAAATGAAAACACTTAGGCTGGCCATAATTCGATGTGTTCTGCGATCAGCTGAACGTCACGGTGGCTCGGAAGTCGTTTACAAAAAGTATCGCCGCAGCAGATACGATCGAATAGCCGACATGTTCCTCCAAAAAATGAGGCTCTTCTATCGATGCATTGATCATTCGTGTTAAGGACGGAAAAATGTGAATGAAACAAAAATTAAATTATTTTTTTAAATTATTGACGAAATAAATACACTCTATTCACCGGTGACCACCGTGGCAGTCAACGTGTCAACGCTTCCACAACTGCACCATAAACATTTCTAACAATTCGTTTACCTTGAAGAACACGTTGCTTCGATCGCCCCACCTGTCGAAGAGCTGCAGGAGGTCAGGTTTTTCAGCGTATGTGCTGCTGGCAGCGAGCACGCCGTGTGTCAATTCCTCGAGTGCGTTGACAGATTTGGCAGCCGAGCTGACGATGACGCGCGGCGGTTCGAGTCCCAAAAAGCAACGAAGTGCATCTTCAACAGTCGCCAAGCCACCATCGGGGCAGATCACCATCAAGTCGGACTTCTTGCCTTCGCTCTGCTGTTTGTCCTTGCCTGCGCGAATTTTGAGACGTCAGTTGCTAGTCAGGAAAAGTGTGGAAGGAAGGGTGGAGAATGGGAGAGTAAAAACGTACCGAATTGGACCAGGACTGTCAGAGGTACGAAAGCTACGTCGCCTTTGCCGGCTGTCAGGCATCTAAAAAATAGCGAGTAGATGAGAAAAACGCGGTCGAAGTAAAGAGAAGATGGTAGGTACGTAGGTGGTGAGAAACTTGGCGGGAAGGCAGGGGGTGAAGTGGGGGAATTTGTGAGAAAAGAATCTTGAGTAATTGTAGAAAGTTGTAGATGGTTTGCGGGGTTGCGGTAGGGTGTGGTGGAAAAAGGTTTTGGGCGGGAAGTAATGCAAGTTATGTATACTGAAAAGTGTTAAAGGAAATGTTGCGGTGAAAATAGCGGTGACTGCAATAATGGAATTTTTCATTATCTGGAAAGTGTTGGATAAATTGTTGATATGGGAGTAATGATAAGAGTAACAGCAGAATTGTTTTTAATGGAATCTTACGGGAACCTTATTGGATAGTGGAAATGTATATTTACTGGAATAGCAGGTGATGCAAAAAGTTTCTCAGCAGGAAGCAACGCAACTTATGAACACTGGAGAGTGTTAAATAGTGGAAATCAGATCAACAGACAAGCGTCGGTTCAATTTTCATTTGGTTTGGCATCAGCAATCGCTTACTTCAATGCGCCTTTTCCGCCATTGAACGCTTCCATGTTGTTGCGCTTGCACATTGTCGCCTGTGCGATCATGTCGTCGTTAGCTTCGGTATTTCCAACGCACTGCTGGCAGAGCTTCGAGTCCTTCGGAGCTCCAGGTGCGCAGGATGCAGAGAAGAAATCAGCCATGTCCTGCGGGGAATTAATCAAACCTGCTTTTTTGAGAGCATGAACTGGCGCTGACCAACCAGCGAAGTCTCCTTCGTAGCCACTGTGGCACGATTTCTTTCCTCTCAGGTCATCTAACGACAGACATGTTAACTTTTCATTATTAACACTAGATTGCCCGAGATTTCTTGTATACCTATATTGCCCAAAAACAGTCAAAATGACTGCATTGGGAAAAAATAACAAATATGTAAAGAAATTTGTTTAAAATTAATTTTTAATATTTTTTATGTTATTTACAGTTATATAACAGGTTATTAGTAAATATTAAGTGTACATATTGACTGTTTTCAATGAACATAACCCATATTTCCGAAAGCAAGGCAAATTTATTTGATTGTAGGCGCCTACTGCATTCGGTTCTTTTGTCAAAATGAATAAATCGTAGGATTTGCTTGAACTTTTCTCTGGTCATAGTTTTTCTAAAAGATTCGGGACCCCACTTCGCTGACCATAAATAACTCAATTTAAAATTTGTTGCCTCGTAAGCTCTACGAGCATATAGAATCCCAATAAATGCACGTATTTCCGTGCCGCAACCGCTCCGCAAAATTCGGCGACATTCTTCTGTGCACTTTCTTATATGTTTGATAATATAGTTATCTATTATCGACGATAATGCACTGATAAGATTATCTGCCACAATGTACCTTTTTGCGTAGCCTGTTGGTCCTTTCACACTCTTGAAAATACAAGCAGATGGTATCCTTCCAGGAATACCTCCTTCGTCAATTTTTGTCCACACAGTACCATCAGCAGCTGTTTCGACCTCCTGAAACGTATTTTCAGTTTCTTCGTCAGAATCTGAACTAGTTAGCACCCTACACCTTTTCCTGGGCATATTGATGACACTTTCATTTTCATCATTGGTGATCGACTCTTCATCACCATCTTCAGCGTCAGATGTTTCACTTTGAATATAATCCGCTTCATCTTCAGATGATAGTTCAGAATTTGTTGCATTTGATTCTATATCGGAGCACTCTTCACTTATGTTTGTTAGCTTTTCCAATAACTCATTTCTGTTCGACATTTTTTTCATAAAGTTAGGGCGCAAAAGAAATAAAATGAACAACTTGTTAGAACAACACTTTATAAAGATTCGAATAACTAGTACTACTTTAGCTTATTGAGCAACTGACACTTATCAAGTATACGCCCAAATCGACAATTTATCATGCATCATATTTCAATACGAAGCCGGACAGGTCATATAAGAAATTTACTCAATTCAATAAATAAAACTCTTTTGATTATTCAAAATTTACCAAGCAGTCAAAATGACTGCTTCTGGGCAATATAGGTATAACACACATATATATATATATATGTATATATATATATATATATATATATATACGGAAATAAAGGAGGGCGGAAGTAACTACAATTATTCATAAACCCATTTAGATGTTACAGGAAAAGTCACCAAATTCTAAGAAATTGTGTCATCAGTTTCATAATTGTTTTTCTAATTGAAATTCAAAAACAGTCAAAATGACTCCCTTGGGCAATCTAGTGTTAAGGAACCGATGACAACCTTATCCTTCCAGCATCTGGTCAAACGTTCCGAAAATCATCGCATCCTGAAAAGAAAATGAGTCAACAGTTGGATCTAAATCACCTAAGACAAACTCTGAAACCATTGTGCAATGTGCCGTAGCTCTATCGGTTATTTTATAAATCTGATCACCAATACATGACACCGACAACTATACTATGTCAGTATCAGAATCATTAGTCCAATTGGCATTTTGCGCTCTTTACAGCTGGTACTGGCTTGTCCAAAAAGTTCATGTGATTTTCAGTAGGCAACATTGAGCCATGTCTGAAAATATGAGAATGATGAAAAACACATTAGCTTTGCACACAGCCCGAAATGTGACATTTAACCAATTTAGAGAAAAGATCGATTAGGATAAACTGATTTATGTCAGTTTGGTGCCCTCTTAAAGATGGCAAAAAAACAGTGCATTTTAGGCACTCGATGTTTTGTTCTTATCGATAATGATAAAAATGTCACACGCGTGTTAGAAATAATCAAGACAAAACTCGAAAAATTTTTATTTTAAACCATCACGTCCGTACTCTTTACAATGCTCAGGTAATGTGTCCCGGTACAGAGAAATGCGACGATCTCACACCCCTTTATTCCCCTTCTTTTTTTTCCAAACAAAAATCCGCAGCGACGGAGGCCTCTCGCGACAGGTGCACATCACAGGTATTTTGATTATGACTCATCGCATTCCGCACAACAATGCCTACTTCAGTGCCGGACAATGACCTAGGGCCCCTCTCAATTTCGCCTCAAAATATTTCTCCGCTAACACGGCCAATTCTGACAAGTATCTCGCTCTCGAGACTTCCTTCTCTAAACCTAATCTGAAACAGAAAATGATTAACCGAATGTCCTTTCGGGCATCTCGGTCAAGATTTATTAGTCTCCACTCTTAGTGGGTTGCGATTTTTCCTCTAAACCTCACCAAGGCTAGAGTTCGCTACTGTAATTTTCAACTAGGCTTTTCAAGTTTTCACTTCCGGGAGCCTTTCCCGTGGTTATATTGTCACACCTTCATAAGGGGACACTTTAATTTTCAACATAGGCTTTTCAAGTTTTCACTTCCGGGAGCCTTTCCCGTGATTATATTGTCACACCTTCATAAGGGGACACTTTAATTTTCAACCTAGGCTTTTCAAGTTTTCACTTCCGGGAGCCTTTCCCGTGTTTATATTGTCACACCTTCACAAGGGGACCCTTTAATTTTCAACATAGGCTTTTCAAGTTTTCACTTCCGGGAGCCTTTCCCGTGATTATATTGTCACACCTTCACAAGGGGACCCTTTAATTTTCAACATCGGCTTTTCAAGTTTTCACTTCCGGGAGCCTTTCCCGTGATTATATTGTCACACCTTCACAAGGGGACCCTTTAATTTTCAACATAGGCTTTTCAAGTTTTCACTTCCGGGAGCCTTTCCCGTGATTATATTGTCACACCTTCATAAGGCGACCCTTTAACCAATTGTTCTTTTTCCTCACTTTCGCTTGCAGCCCGGGGGAGTAACCCGTACCCTTTTTTTTAATTTTATTATTATTATTATTATTATTATTTATCTTTTTAGTTATTTTTTTATGTTGTTTTTTATTATTACTATATATAGACAAATATATATATTTTTTCAATCCGCTGACTCGGCACCATCAACGGAATCCTCTTCCACATCACCGTCCCATTTTCTTAAACGGTCTTTTGGTGCTGTCACGTATCGCTTCGTGTTTCAAGCATATTGCCTTCTCGCCTTTATTCCATACGTCGCTTAATCCAACATGCGTCGATTGTATGTCCCGCTTTATGGCAGTGACCACACTCAATCTTCTTTGTCTCCTCCGGCTTCACGCCATGCGAATTTATTGCATTCGGAAGCTTGTCGATGCGTGTACGACAATCCTTCCGCACATGACCTATGCGGTTACAACGGTGGCAGCGGCGTGTTTCTTCTTCCCGTTTAAAACGCTTGGCCACTCGTTCACTCGCGTCGTCACTCGAGCGTTTCGGTATCGGCCCGCACCCCGATAACAAATCATTCAAATCAGCGATTGTCTTTCGCGCGAGAGTCTTGACACCCAGGCGTACATTTTCATCGCGTATCCCGTAGGTAACTATTTCCACCATATCAACCTCGGAGAAAGTCAGTCTCGTTTTCTCCAGCAGCAGCACCTTTTCCATCGCGTATTCGGTCTATGTGTCGTAACCATTGCTCTTCAACGATGCGGCCCTTAACAGATCGGCACCAAGATTTCGGCATTTCGGGAACAACATCATCAACCTATTCTTGAAATTTTCCCACGTGCGCGTGATCGGTGCACATTTTTCGTATAACTACCTTGCAGGGCCGGCAAGGAACTGCGCGGCTTTCTGAATCTTCTCGTGGTCATCGCAATCTCGTTTCGCGAACACTTTATCCGCCAATTGGCACCACTCGCTTGCCTCAATATTGCCCACTGTCGGGTCAAAAGTTGGTAAGGATACTGTATCCCTCTTCACCTCCGCGTCACGGGTTGCAAAAGAAATATCTTCGTCACTCATCGTGAGAATAGGTCGAATCCCACTTCTGATGTTAGAAATAATCAAGGCAAAACTCGAGAAATTTTTATTTTACACCAACACGTCCGTACTCTTTACAATGCTCAGGTAATGTGTCGCGGTACAGAGAAATGCGACGATCTCACACCCCTTTATTCCCCTTCTTTTTTTTCCAAACAAAAATCCGTAGCGACGGAGGCCTCTCGCGACAGGTACATATCACAGGTATTTTGATTATGACTCATCGCATTCCGCACAACAATGACTACTTCAGTGCCGGACAATAACCTAGGGCCCCTCTCAATTTCGTCTCAAAATATTTTTCCGCTAACACACGCGATTACTGCACTTCTGAGGGCCGAAAACGCGAAATCGTCCGATTTGCGAACTGCAAGCAGATACGCTTTCTGGGCATTTTATACGTCAAACTGCACGGTAGAACCGACAAAAACAGCTCGACCGTGCACTTTTGATACAGAGTCACCTTTCATTCGGCTCATCGAAAAAACGCGATTTCGGTACATATGAGGGCCGAAAACGCGAAATCGTTCGGTTTGCGATCTGAAAGCAGATTCGGTTTCTTGCCGCTTTACACGTCGATCTGCACCTCAGCGAGAAAAACGCGATTTCGGCGCTTCTGAGGGCCGAAAACGCGATATCGGCCGATTTTCGATCTGTCAGCAGATTCGGTTTCTGGGCAGTTTACATGTCGAACTGCACGGTAGAAACGATAAAACAGCTCCTCCGTGCAGTTTTCATACCGAGTCACCGTCCACTCAGCTCAGCGAGAAAACGCGATTTCGGCGCTTCTGAGGGCCGAAAACGCGATATCGGCCGATTTGCGATCTGTCAGCAGATTCGGTTTCTGGGCAGTTTACATGTCGAACTGCACGGTAGAAACGATAAAACAGCTCCTCCGTGCAGTTTTCATACCGAGTCACCGTCCACTGGGCTCAGCGAGAAAACGCGATTTCGGCGCTTCTGAGGGCCGAAAACGCGATATCGGCCGATTTTCGATCTGTCAGCAGATTCGGTTTCTTGGCAGTTTACATGTCGAACTGCACGGTAGAAACGATAAAACAGCTCCTCCGTGCAGTTTTCATACCGAGTCACCGTCCACTGGGCTCAGCGAGAAAACGCGATTTCGGCGCTCCTGAGGGCCGAAAACGCGATATCGGCCGATTTGCGATCTGTCAGCAGATTCGGTTTCTGGGCAGTTTACATGTCGAACTGCACGGTAGAAACGATAAAACAGCTCCTCCGTGCAGTTTTTCGTCAGCAGATTCGGTTTCTGGGCAGTTTACATGTCGAACTGCACGGTAGAAACGATAAAACAGCTCCTCCGTGCAGTTTTCATACCGAGTCACCGTCCACTGGGCTCAGCGAGAAAACGCGATTTCGGCGCTTCTGAGGGCCGAAAACGCGATATCGGCCGATTTTCGATCTGTCAGCAGATTCGGTTTCTGGGCAGTTTACATGTCGAACTGCACGGTAGAAACGATAAAACAGCTCCTCCGTGCAGTTTTCATACCGAGTCACCGTCCACTGGGCTCAGCGAGAAAACGCGATTTCGGCGCTTCTGAGGGCCGAAAACGCGATATCGGCCGATTTTCGATCTGTCAGCAGATTCGGTTTCTGGGCAGTTTACATGTCGAACTGCACGGTAGAAACGATAAAACAGCTCCTCCGTGCAGTTTTCATACCGAGTCACCGTCCACTGGGCTCAGATGTCGAACTGCACGGTAGAAACGATAAAACAGCTCCTCCGTGCAGTTTTCATACCGAGTCACCGTCCACTGGGCTCAGCGAGAAAACGCGATTTCGGCGCTTCTGAGGGCCGAAAACGCGATATCGGCCGATTTGCGATCTGTCAGCAGATTCGGCTTCGGGCAGTTCTGGGCAGTTTACATGTCGAACTGCACGGTAGAAACGATAAAACAGCTCCTCCGTGCAGTTTTCATACCGAGTCACCGTCCACTGGGCTCAGCGAGAAAACGCGATTTCGGCGCTTCTGAGGGCCGAAAACGCGATATCGGCCGATTTGCGATCTGTCAGCAGATTCGGTTTCTGGGCAGTTTACATGTCGAACTGCACGGTAGAAACGATAAAACAGCTCCTCCGTGCAGTTTTCATACCGAGTCACCGTCCACTGGGCTCAGCGAGAAAACGCGATTTCGGCGCTTCTGAGGGCCGAAAACGCGATATCGGCCGATTTGCGATCTGTCAGCAGATTCGGTTTCTGGGCAGTTTACATGTCGAACTGCACGGTAGAAACGATAAAACAGCTCCTCCGTGCAGTTTTCATACCGAGTCACCGTCCACTGGGCTCAGCGAGAAAACGCGATTTCGGCGCTTCTGAGGGCCGAAAACGCGATATCGGCCGATTTGCGATCTGTCAGCAGATTCGGTTTCTGGGCAGTTTACATGTCGAACTGCACGGTAGAAACGATAAAACAGCTCCTCCGTGCAGTTTTCATACCGAGTCACCGTCCACTGGGCTCAGCGAGAAAACGCGATTTCGGCGCTTCTGAGGGCCGAAAACGCGATATCGGCCGATTTGCGATCTGTCAGCAGATTCGGTTTCTGGGCAGTTTACATGTCGAACTGCACGGTAGAAACGATAAAACAGCTCCTCCGTGCAGTTTTCATACCGAGTCACCGTCCACTCGGCTCAGCGAGAAAACGCGATTTCGGCGCTTCTGAGGGCCGAAAACGCGATATCGGCCGATTTGCGATCTGTCAGCAGATTCGGTTTCTGGGCAGTTTACATGTCGAACTGCACGGTAGAAACGATAAAACAGCTCCTCCGTGCAGTTTTCATACCGAGTCACCGTCCACTGGGCTCAGCGAGAAAACGCGATTTCGGCGCTTCTGAGGGCCGAAAACGCGATATCGGCCGATTTGCGATCTGTCAGCAGATTCGGTTTCTGGGCAGTTTACATGTCGAACTGCACGGTAGAAACGATAAAACAGCTCCTCCGTGCAGTTTTCATACCGAGTCACCGTCCACTGGGCTCAGCGAGAAAACGCGATTTCGGCGCTTCTGAGGGCCGAAAACGCGATATCGGCCGATTTGCGATCTGTCAGCAGATTCGGTTTCTGGGCAGTTTACATGTCGAACTGCACGGTAGAAACGATAAAACAGCTCCTCCGTGCAGTTTTCATACCGAGTCACCGTCCACTCGGCTCAGCGAGAAAACGCGATTTCGGCGCTTCTGAGGGCCGAAAACGCGATATCGGCCGATTTGCGATCTGTCAGCAGATTCGGTTTCTGGGCAGTTTACATGTCGAACTGCACGGTAGAAACGATAAAACAGCTCCTCCGTGCAGTTTTCATACCGAGTCACCGTCCACTCGGCTCAGCGAGAAAACGCGATTTCGGCGCTTCTGAGGGCCGAAAACGCGATATCGGCCGATTTGCGATCTGTCAGCAGATTCGGTTTCTGGGCAGTTTACATGTCGAACTGCACGGTAGAAACGATAAAACAGCTCCTCCGTGCAGTTTTCATACCGAGTCACCGTCCACTGGGCTCAGCGAGAAAACGCGATTTCGGCGCTTCTGAGGGCCGAAAACGCGATATCGGCCGATTTGCGATCTGTCAGCAGATTCGGTTTCTGGGCAGTTTACATGTCGAACTGCACGGTAGAAACGATAAAACAGCTCCTCCGTGCAGTTTTCATACCGAGTCACCGTCCACTGGGCTCAGCGAGAAAACGCGATTTCGGCGCTTCTGAGGGCCGAAAACGCGATATCGGCCGATTTGCGATCTGTCAGCAGATTCGGTTTCTGGGCAGTTTACATGTCGAACTGCACGGTAGAAACGATAAAACAGCTCCTCCGTGCAGTTTTCATACCGAGTCACCGTCCACTGGGCTCAGCGAGAAAACGCGATTTCGGCGCTTCTGAGGGCCGAAAACGCGATATCGGCCGATTTGCGATCTGTCAGCAGATTCGGTTTCTGGGCAGTTTACATGTCGAACTGCACGGTAGAAACGATAAAACAGCTCCTCCGTGCAGTTTTCATACCGAGTCACCGTCCACTGGGCTCAGCGAGAAAACGCGATTTCGGCGCTTCTGAGGGCCGAAAACGCGATATCGGCCGATTTGCGATCTGTCAGCAGATTCGGTTTCTGGGCAGTTTACATGTCGAACTGCACGGTAGAAACGATAAAACAGCTCCTCCGTGCAGTTTTCATACCGAGTCACCGTCCACTGGGCTCAGCGAGAAAACGCGATTTCGGCGCTTCTGAGGGCCGAAAACGCGATATCGGCCGATTTGCGATCTGTCAGCAGATTCGGTTTCTGGGCAGTTTACATGTCGAACTGCACGGTAGAAACGATAAAACAGCTCCTCCGTGCAGTTTTCATACCGAGTCACCGTCCACTGGGCTCAGCGAGAAAACGCGATTTCGGCGCTTCTGAGGGCCGAAAACGCGATATCGGCCGATTTGCGATCTGTCAGCAGATTCGGTTTCTGGGCAGTTTACATGTCGAACTGCACGGTAGAAACGATAAAACAGCTCCTCCGTGCAGTTTTCATACCGAGTCACCGTCCACTGGGCTCAGCGAGAAAACGCGATTTCGGCGCTTCTGAGGGCCGAAAACGCGATATCGGCCGATTTGCGATCTGTCAGCAGATTCGGTTTCTGGGCAGTTTACATGTCGAACTGCACGGTAGAAACGATAAAACAGCTCCTCCGTGCAGTTTTCATACCGAGTCACCGTCCACTGGGCTCAGCGAGAAAACGCGATTTCGGCGCTTCTGAGGGCCGAAAACGCGATATCGGCCGATTTGCGATCTGTCAGCAGATTCGGTTTCTGGGCAGTTTACATGTCGAACTGCACGGTAGAAACGATAAAACAGCTCCTCCGTGCAGTTTTCATACCGAGTCACCGTCCACTGGGCTCAGCGAGAAAACGCGATTTCGGCGCTTCTGAGGGCCGAAAACGCGATATCGGCCGATTTGCGATCTGTCAGCAGATTCGGTTTCTGGGCAGTTTACATGTCGAACTGCACGGTAGAAACGATAAAACAGCTCCTCCGTGCAGTTTTCATACCGAGTCACCGTCCACTGGGCTCAGCGAGAAAACGCGATTTCGGCGCTTCTGAGGGCCGAAAACGCGATATCGGCCGATTTGCGATCTGTCAGCAGATTCGGTTTCTGGGCAGTTTACATGTCGAACTGCACGGTAGAAACGATAAAACAGCTCCTCCGTGCAGTTTTCATACCGAGTCACCGTCCACTGGGCTCAGCGAGAAAACGCGATTTCGGCGCTTCTGAGGGCCGAAAACGCGATATCGGCCGATTTGCGATCTGTCAGCAGATTCGGTTTCTGGGCAGTTTACATGTCGAACTGCACGGTGAAACGATAAATCAGCTCCTCCGTGCAGTTTTCATACCGAGTCACCGTCCACTGGGCTCAGCGAGAAAACGCGATTTCGGCGCTTCTGAGGGCCGAAAACGCGATATCGGCCGATTTGCGATCTGTCAGCAGATTCGGTTTCTGGGCAGTTTACATGTCGAACTGCACGGTAGAAACGATAAAACAGCTCCTCCGTGCAGTTTTCATACCGAGTCACCGTCCACTGGGCTCAGCGAGAAAACGCGATTTCGGCGCTTCTGAGGGCCGAAAACGCGATATCGGCCGATTTGCGATCTGTCAGCAGATTCGGTTTCTGGGCAGTTTACATGTCGAACTGCACGGTAGAAACGATAAAACAGCTCCTCCGTGCAGTTTTCATACCGAGTCACCGTCCACTGGGCTCAGCGAGAAAACGCGATTTCGGCGCTTCTGAGGGCCGAAAACGCGATATCGGCCGATTTGCGATCTGTCAGCAGATTCGGTTTCTGGGCAGTTTACATGTCGAACTGCACGGTAGAAACGATAAAACAGCTCCTCCGTGCAGTTTTCATACCGAGTCACCGTCCACTGGGCTCAGCGAGAAAACGCGATTTCGGCGCTTCTGAGGGCCGAAAACGCGATATCGGCCGATTTGCGATCTGTCAGCAGATTCGGTTTCTGGGCAGTTTACATGTCGAACTGCACGGTAGAAACGATAAAACAGCTCCTCCGTGCAGTTTTCATACCGAGTCACCGTCCACTGGGCTCAGCGAGAAAACGCGATTTCGGCGCTTCTGAGGGCCGAAAACGCGATATCGGCCGATTTGCGATCTGTCAGCAGATTCGGTTTCTGGGCAGTTTACATGTCGAACTGCACGGTAGAAACGATAAAACAGCTCCTCCGTGCAGTTTTCATACCGAGTCACCGTCCACTGGGCTCAGCGAGAAAACGCGATTTCGGCGCTTCTGAGGGCCGAAAACGCGATATCGGCCGATTTGCGATCTGTCAGCAGATTCGGTTTCTGGGCAGTTTACATGTCGAACTGCACGGTAGAAACGATAAAACAGCTCCTCCGTGCAGTTTTCATACCGAGTCACCGTCCACTGGGCTCAGCGAGAAAACGCGATTTCGGCGCTTCTGAGGGCCGAAAACGCGATATCGGCCGATTTGCGATCTGTCAGCAGATTCGGTTTCTGGGCAGTTTACATGTCGAACTGCACGGTAGAAACGATAAAACAGCTCCTCCGTGCAGTTTTCATACCGAGTCACCGTCCACTGGGCTCAGCGAGAAAACGCGATTTCGGCGCTTCTGAGGGCCGAAAACGCGATATCGGCCGATTTGCGATCTGTCAGCAGATTCGGTTTCTGGGCAGTTTACATGTCGAACTGCACGGTAGAAACGATAAAACAGCTCCTCCGTGCAGTTTTCATACCGAGTCACCGTCCACTGGGCTCAGCGAGAAAACGCGATTTCGGCGCTTCTGAGGGCCGAAAACGCGATATCGGCCGATTTGCGATCTGTCAGCAGATTCGGTTTCTGGGCAGTTTACATGTCGAACTGCACGGTAGAAACGATAAAACAGCTCCTCCGTGCAGTTTTCATACCGAGTCACCGTCCACTGGGCTCAGCGAGAAAACGCGATTTCGGCGCTTCTGAGGGCCGAAAACGCGATATCGGCCGATTTGCGATCTGTCAGCAGATTCGGTTTCTGGGCAGTTTACATGTCGAACTGCACGGTAGAAACGATAAAACAGCTCCTCCGTGCAGTTTTCATACCGAGTCACCGTCCACTGGGCTCAGCGAGAAAACGCGATTTCGGCGCTTCTGAGGGCCGAAAACGCGATATCGGCCGATTTGCGATCTGTCAGCAGATTCGGTTTCTGGGCAGTTTACATGTCGAACTGCACGGTAGAAACGATAAAACAGCTCCTCCGTGCAGTTTTCATACCGAGTCACCGTCCACTGGGCTCAGCGAGAAAACGCGATTTCGGCGCTTCTGAGGGCCGAAAACGCGATATCGGCCGATTTGCGATCTGTCAGCAGATTCGGTTTCTGGGCAGTTTACATGTCGAACTGCACGGTAGAAACGATAAAACAGCTCCTCCGTGCAGTTTTCATACCGAGTCACCGTCCACTGGGCTCAGCGAGAAAACGCGATTTCGGCGCTTCTGAGGGCCGAAAACGCGATATCGGCCGATTTGCGATCTGTCAGCAGATTCGGTTTCTGGGCAGTTTACATGTCGAACTGCACGGTAGAAACGATAAAACAGCTCCTCCGTGCAGTTTTCATACCGAGTCACCGTCCACTGGGCTCAGCGAGAAAACGCGATTTCGGCGCTTCTGAGGGCCGAAAACGCGATATCGGCCGATTTGCGATCTGTCAGCAGATTCGGTTTCTGGGCAGTTTACATGTCGAACTGCACGGTAGAAACGATAAAACAGCTCCTCCGTGCAGTTTTCATACCGAGTCACCGTCCACTGGGCTCAGCGAGAAAACGCGATTTCGGCGCTTCTGAGGGCCGAAAACGCGATATCGGCCGATTTGCGATCTGTCAGCAGATTCGGTTTCTGGGCAGTTTACATGTCGAACTGCACGGTAGAAACGATAAAACAGCTCCTCCGTGCAGTTTTCATACCGAGTCACCGTCCACTGGGCTCAGCGAGAAAACGCGATTTCGGCGCTTCTGAGGGCCGAAAACGCGATATCGGCCGATTTGCGATCTGTCAGCAGATTCGGTTTCTGGGCAGTTTACATGTCGAACTGCACGGTAGAAACGATAAAACAGCTCCTCCGTGCAGTTTTCATACCGAGTCACCGTCCACTGGGCTCAGCGAGAAAACGCGATTTCGGCGCTTCTGAGGGCCGAAAACGCGATATCGGCCGATTTGCGATCTGTCAGCAGATTCGGTTTCTGGGCAGTTTACATGTCGAACTGCACGGTAGAAACGATAAAACAGCTCCTCCGTGCAGTTTTCATACCGAGTCACCGTCCACTGGGCTCAGCGAGAAAACGCGATTTCGGCGCTTCTGAGGGCCGAAAACGCGATATCGGCCGATTTGCGATCTGTCAGCAGATTCGGTTTCTGGGCAGTTTACATGTCGAACTGCACGGTAGAAACGATAAAACAGCTCCTCCGTGCAGTTTTCATACCGAGTCACCGTCCACTGGGCTCAGCGAGAAAACGCGATTTCGGCGCTTCTGAGGGCCGAAAACGCGATATCGGCCGATTTGCGATCTGTCAGCAGATTCGGTTTCTGGGCAGTTTACATGTCGAACTGCACGGTAGAAACGATAAAACAGCTCCTCCGTGCAGTTTTCATACCGAGTCACCGTCCACTGGGCTCAGCGAGAAAACGCGATTTCGGCGCTTCTGAGGGCCGAAAACGCGATATCGGCCGATTTGCGATCTGTCAGCAGATTCGGTTTCTGGGCAGTTTACATGTCGAACTGCACGGTAGAAACGATAAAACAGCTCCTCCGTGCAGTTTTCATACCGAGTCACCGTCCACTGGGCTCAGCGAGAAAACGCGATTTCGGCGCTTCTGAGGGCCGAAAACGCGATATCGGCCGATTTGCGATCTGTCAGCAGATTCGGTTTCTGGGCAGTTTACATGTCGAACTGCACGGTAGAAACGATAAAACAGCTCCTCCGTGCAGTTTTCATACCGAGTCACCGTCCACTGGGCTCAGCGAGAAAACGCGATTTCGGCGCTTCTGAGGGCCGAAAACGCGATATCGGCCGATTTGCGATCTGTCAGCAGATTCGGTTTCTGGGCAGTTTACATGTCGAACTGCACGGTAGAAACGATAAAACAGCTCCTCCGTGCAGTTTTCATACCGAGTCACCGTCCACTGGGCTCAGCGAGAAAACGCGATTTCGGCGCTTCTGAGGGCCGAAAACGCGATATCGGCCGATTTTCGATCTGTCAGCAGATTCGGTTTCTGGGCAGTTTACATGTCGAACTGCACGGTAGAAACGATAAAACAGCTCCTCCGTGCAGTTTTCATACCGAGTCACCGTCCACTGGGCTCAGCGAGAAAACGCGATTTCGGCGCTTCTGAGGGCCGAAAACGCGATATCGGCCGATTTGCGATCTGTCAGCAGATTCGGTTTCTGGGCAGTTTACATGTCGAACTGCACGGTAGAAACGATAAAACAGCTCCTCCGTGCAGTTTTCATACCGAGTCACCGTCCACTGGGCTCAGCGAGAAAACGCGATTTCGGCGCTTCTGAGGGCCGAAAACGCGATATCGGCCGATTTGCGATCTGTCAGCAGATTCGGTTTCTGGGCAGTTTACATGTCGAACTGCACGGTAGAAACGATAAAACAGCTCCTCCGTGCAGTTTTCATACCGAGTCACCGTCCACTGGGCTCAGCGAGAAAACGCGATTTCGGCGCTTCTGAGGGCCGAAAACGCGATATCGGCCGATTTGCGATCTGTCAGCAGATTCGGTTTCTGGGCAGTTTACATGTCGAACTGCACGGTAGAAACGATAAAACAGCTCCTCCGTGCAGTTTTCATACCGAGTCACCGTCCACTGGGCTCAGCGAGAAAACGCGATTTCGGCGCTTCTGAGGGCCGAAAACGCGATATCGGCCGATTTGCGATCTGTCAGCAGATTCGGTTTCTGGGCAGTTTACATGTCGAACTGCACGGTAGAAACGATAAAACAGCTCCTCCGTGCAGTTTTCATACCGAGTCACCGTCCACTGGGCTCAGCGAGAAAACGCGATTTCGGCGCTTCTGAGGGCCGAAAACGCGATATCGGCCGATTTGCGATCTGTCAGCAGATTCGGTTTCTGGGCAGTTTACATGTCGAACTGCACGGTAGAAACGATAAAACAGCTCCTCCGTGCAGTTTTCATACCGAGTCACCGTCCACTGGGCTCAGCGAGAAAACGCGATTTCGGCGCTTCTGAGGGCCGAAAACGCGATATCGGCCGATTTGCTATCTGTCAGCAGATTCGTTTCTGGGCAGTTTTCATACAGTCACCGTCCACTGGGCTCAGCGAGAAAACGCGATTTCGGCGCTTCTGAGGGCCGAAAACGCGATATCGGCCGATTTGCGATCTGTCAGCAGATTCGGTTTCTGGGCAGTTTACATGTCGAACTGCACGGTAGAAACGATTCCTCCGTGCAGTTTTCATACCGAGTCACCGTCCACTGGGCTCAGCGAGAAAACGCGATTTCGGCGCTTCTGAGGGCCGAAAACGCGATATCGGCCGATTTGCGATCTGTCAGCAGATTCGGTTTCTGGGCAGTTTACATGTCGAACTGCACGGTAGAAACGATAAAACAGCTCCTCCGTGCAGTTTTCATACCGAGTCACCGTCCACTGGGCTCAGCGAGAAAACGCGATTTCGGCGCTTCTGAGGGCCGAAAACGCGATATCGGCCGATTTGCGATCTGTCAGCAGATTCGGTTTCTGGGCAGTTTACATGTCGAACTGCACGGTAGAAACGATAAAACAGCTCCTCCGTGCAGTTTTCATACCGAGTCACCGTCCACTGGGCTCAGCGAGAAAACGCGATTTCGGCGCTTCTGAGGGCCGAAAACGCGATATCGGCCGATTTGCGATCTGTCAGCAGATTCGGTTTCTGGGCAGTTTACATGTCGAACTGCACGGTAGAAACGATAAAACAGCTCCTCCGTGCAGTTTTCATACCGAGTCACCGTCCACTGGGCTCAGCGAGAAAACGCGATTTCGGCGCTTCTGAGGGCCGAAAACGCGATATCGGCCGATTTGCGATCTGTCAGCAGATTCGGTTTCTGGGCAGTTTACATGTCGAACTGCACGGTAGAAACGATAAAACAGCTCCTCCGTGCAGTTTTCATACCGAGTCACCGTCCACTGGGCTCAGCGAGAAAACGCGATTTCGGCGCTTCTGAGGGCCGAAAACGCGATATCGGCCGATTTGCGATCTGTCAGCAGATTCGGTTTCTGGGCAGTTTACATGTCGAACTGCACGGTCCTCCGTGCAGAAACGATAAAACGCGATTTCCGCTTCTGAGGGCAAAACGCGATATTTTGCGATACAGATTCGAGTCACCGTCCACTGAAACGATAAAACTCCTCCGTGCAGTTTTCATAAGTCACCGCGATTTCGGCGCGATTTCTGAGGGCCGAAAACGCGATATCGGCCGATTTGCGATCTGTCAGCAGATTCGGTTTCTGGGCAGTTTACATGTCGAACTGCACGGTAGAAACGATAAAACAGCTCCTCCGTGCAGTTTTCATACCGAGTCACCGTCCACTGGGCTCAGCGAGAAAACGCGATTTCGGCGCTTCTGAGGGCCGAAAACGCGATATCGGCCGATTTGCGATCTGTCAGCAGATTCGGTTTCTGGGCAGTTTACATGTCGAACTGCACGGTAGAAACGATAAAACAGCTCCTCCGTGCAGTTTTCATACCGAGTCACCGTCCACTGGGCTCAGCGAGAAAACGCGATTTCGGCGCTTCTGAGGGCCGAAAACGCGATATCGGCCGATTTGCGATCTGTCAGCAGATTCGGTTTCTGGGCAGTTTACATGTCGAACTGCACGGTAGAAACGATAAAACAGCTCCTCCGTGCAGTTTTCATACCGAGTCACCGTCCACTGGGCTCAGCGAGAAAACGCGATTTCGGCGCTTCTGAGGGCCGAAAACGCGATATCGGCCGATTTGCGATCTGTCAGCAGATTCGGTTTCTGGGCAGTTTACATGTCGAACTGCACGGTAGAAACGATAAAACAGCTCCTCCGTGCAGTTTTCATACCGAGTCACCGTCCACTGGGCTCAGCGAGAAAACGCGATTTCGGCGCTTCTGAGGGCCGAAAACGCGATATCGGCCGATTTGCGATCTGTCAGCAGATTCGGTTTCTGGGCAGTTTCGAACTGCACGGTAGAAACGATAAAACAGCTCCTCCGTGCAGTTTTCATACCGAGTCACCGCCACGGTAGAAAAACGATTTCGGCGCTTCTGAGGAAAACGCTCCTTTGCCGTGTAGATTCGGTTTCTGGGCAGTTTACATGTCGAACTGCACGGTAGAAACGATAAAACAGTTTTTCATACCGAGTCACCGTCCACTGGGCTCAGCGAGAAAACGCGATTTCGGCGCTTCTGAGGGCCGAAAACGCGATATCGGCCGATTTGCGATCTGTCAGCAGATTCGGTTTCTGGGCAGTTTACATGTCGAACTGCACGGTAGAAACGATAAAACAGCTCCTCCGTGCAGTTTTCATACCGAGTCACCGTCCACTGGGCTCAGCGAGAAAACGCGATTTCGGCGCTTCTGAGGGCCGAAAACGCGATATCGGCCGATTTTCGATCTGTCAGCAGATTCGGTTTCTGGGCAGTTTACATGTCGAACTGCACGGTAGAAACGATAAAACAGCTCCTCCGTGCAGTTTTCATACCGAGTCACCGTCCACTGGGCTCAGCGAGAAAACGCGATTTCGGCGCTTCTGAGGGCCGAAAACGCGATATCGGCCGATTTGCGATCTGTCAGCAGATTCGGTTTCTGGGCAGTTTACATGTCGAACTGCACGGTAGAAACGATAAAACAGCTCCTCCGTGCAGTTTTCATACCGAGTCACCGTCCACTGGGCTCAGCGAGAAAACGCGATTTCGGCGCTTCTGAGGGCCGAAAACGCGATATCGGCCGATTTGCGATCTGTCAGCAGATTCGGTTTCTGGGCAGTTTACATGTCGAACTGCACGGTAGAAACGATAAAACAGCTCCTCCGTGCAGTTTTCATACCGAGTCACCGTCCACTGGGCTCAGCGAGAAAACGCGATTTCGGCGCTTCTGAGGGCCGAAAACGCGATATCGGCCGATTTGCGATCTGTCAGCAGATTCGGTTTCTGGGCAGTTTACATGTCGAACTGCACGGTAGAAACGATAAAACAGCTCCTCCGTGCAGTTTTCATACCGAGTCACCGTCCACTGGGCTCAGCGAGAAAACGCGATTTCGGCGCTTCTGAGGGCCGAAAACGCGATATCGGCCGATTTGCGATCTGTCAGCAGATTCGGTTTCTGGGCAGTTTACATGTCGAACTGCACGGTAGAAACGATAAAACAGCTCCTCCGTGCAGTTTTCATACCGAGTCACCGTCCACTGGGCTCAGCGAGAAAACGCGATTTCGGCGCTTCTGAGGGCCGAAAACGCGATATCGGCCGATTTGCGATCTGTCAGCAGATTCGGTTTCTGGGCAGTTTACATGTCGAACTGCACGGTAGAAACGATAAAACAGCTCCTCCGTGCAGTTTTCATACCGAGTCACCGTCCACTGGGCTCAGCGAGAAAACGCGATTTCGGCGCTTCTGAGGGCCGAAAACGCGATATCGGCCGATTTGCGATCTGTCAGCAGATTCGGTTTCTGGGCAGTTTACATGTCGAACTGCACGGTAGAAACGATTCCTCCGTGCAGTTTTCATACCGAGTCACCGTCCACTGGGCTCAGCGAGAAAACGCGATTTCGGCGCTTCTGAGGGCCGAAAACGCGATATCGGCCGATTTGCGATCTGTCAGCAGATTCGGTTTCTGGGCAGTTTACATGTCGAACTGCACGGTAGAAACGATAAAACAGCTCCTCCGTGCAGTTTTCATACCGAGTCACCGTCCACTGGGCTCAGCGAGAAAACGCGATTTCGGCGCTTCTGAGGGCCGAAAACGCGATATCGGCCGATTTGCGATCTGTCAGCAGATTCGGTTTCTGGGCAGTTTACATGTCGAACTGCACGGTAGAAACGATAAAACAGCTCCTCCGTGCAGTTTTCATACCGAGTCACCGTCCACTGGGCTCAGCGAGAAAACGCGATTTCGGCGGCTTCTGAGGGCCGAAAACGCGATATCGGCCGATTTGCGATCTGTCAGCAGATTCGGTTTCTGGGCAGTTTACATGTCGAACTGCACGGTAGAAACGATAAAACAGCTCCTCCGTGCAGTTTTCATACCGAGTCACCGTCCACTGGGCTCAGCGAGAAAACGCGATTTCGGCGCTTCTGAGGGCCGAAAACGCGATATCGGCCGATTTGCGATCTGTCAGCAGATTCGGTTTCTGGGCAGTTTACATGTCGAACTGCACGGTAGAAACGATAAAACAGCTCCTCCGTGCAGTTTTCATACCGAGTCACCGTCCACTGGGCTCAGCGAGAAAACGCGATTTCGGCGCTTCTGAGGGCCGAAAACGCGATATCGGCCGATTTGCGATCTGTCAGCAGATTCGGTTTCTGGGCAGTTTACATGTCGAACTGCACGGTAGAAACGATAAAACAGCTCCTCCGTGCAGTTTTCATACCGAGTCACCGTCCACTGGGCTCAGCGAGAAAACGCGATTTCGGCGCTTCTGAGGGCCGAAAACGCGATATCGGCCGATTTGCGATCTGTCAGCAGATTCGGTTTCTGGGCAGTTTACATGTCGAACTGCACGGTAGAAACGATAAAACAGCTCCTCCGTGCAGTTTTCATACCGAGTCACCGTCCACTGGGCTCAGCGAGAAAACGCGATTTCGGCGCTTCTGAGGGCCGAAAACGCGATATCGGCCGATTTGCGATCTGTCAGCAGATTCGGTTTCTGGGCAGTTTACATGTCGAACTGCACGGTAGAAACGATAAAACAGCTCCTCCGTGCAGTTTTCATACCGAGTCACCGTCCACTGGGCTCAGCGAGAAAACGCGATTTCGGCGCTTCTGAGGGCCGAAAACGCGATATCGGCCGATTTGCGATCTGTCAGCAGATTCGGTTTCTGGGCAGTTTACATGTCGAACTGCACGGTAGAAACGATAAAACAGCTCCTCCGTGCAGTTTTCATACCGAGTCACCGTCCACTGGGCTCAGCGAGAAAACGCGATTTCGGCGCTTCTGAGGGCCGAAAACGCGATATCGGCCGATTTGCGATCGTCAGCAGATTCGGTTTCTGGCAGTTTACATTTCGAACTGCACGGTAGAAACGATAAAACAGCTCCTCCGTGCAGTTTTCATACCGAGTCACCGTCCACTGGGCTCAGCGAGAAAACGCGATTTCGGCGCTTCTGAGGGCCGAAAACGCGATATCGGCCGATTTGCGATCTGTCAGCAGATTCGGTTTCTGGGCAGTTTACATGTCGAACTGCACGGTAGAAACGATAAAACAGCTCCTCCGTGCAGTTTTCATACCGAGTCACCGTCCACTGGGCTCAGCGAGAAAACGCGATTTCGGCGCTTCTGAGGGCCGAAAACGCGATATCGGCCGATTTGCGATCTGTCAGCAGATTCGGTTTCTGGGCAGTTTACATGTCGAACTGCACGGTAGAAACGATAAAACAGCTCCTCCGTGCAGTTTTCATACCGAGTCACCGTCCACTGGGCTCAGCGAGAAAACGCGATTTCGGCGCTTCTGAGGGCCGAAAACGCGATATCGGCCGATTTGCGATCTGTCAGCAGATTCGGTTTCTGGGCAGTTTACATGTCGAACTGCACGGTAGAAACGATAAAACAGCTCCTCCGTGCAGTTTTCATACCGAGTCACCGTCCACTGGGCTCAGCGAGAAAACGCGATTTCGGCGCTTCTGAGGGCCGAAAACGCGATATCGGCCGATTTGCGATCTGTCAGCAGATTCGGTTTCTGGGCAGTTTACATGTCGAACTGCACGGTAGAAACGATAAAACAGCTCCTCCGTGCAGTTTTCATACCGAGTCACCGTCCACTGGGCTCAGCGAGAAAACGCGATTTCGGCGCTTCTGAGGGCCGAAAACGCGATATCGGCCGATTTGCGATCTGTCAGCAGATTCGGTTTCTGGGCAGTTTACATGTCGAACTGCACGGTAGAAACGATAAAACAGCTCCTCCGTGCAGTTTTCATACCGAGTCACCGTCCACTGGGCTCAGCGAGAAAACGCGATTTCGGCGCTTCTGAGGGCCGAAAACGCGATATCGGCCGATTTGCGATCTGTCAGCAGATTCGGTTTCTGGGCAGTTTACATGTCGAACTGCACGGTAGAAACGATAAAACAGCTCCTCCGTGCAGTTTTCATACCGAGTCACCGTCCACTGGGCTCAGCGAGAAAACGCGATTTCGGCGCTTCTGAGGGCCGAAAACGCGATATCGGCCGATTTGCGATCTGTCAGCAGATTCGGTTTCTGGGCAGTTTACATGTCGAACTGCACGGTAGAAACGATAAAACAGCTCCTCCGTGCAGTTTTCATACCGAGTCACCGTCCACTGGGCTCAGCGAGAAAACGCGATTTCGGCGCTTCTGAGGGCCGAAAACGCGATATCGGCCGATTTGCGATCTGTCAGCAGATTCGGTTTCTGGGCAGTTTACATGTCGAACTGCACGGTAGAAACGATAAAACAGCTCCTCCGTGCAGTTTTCATACCGAGTCACCGTCCACTGGGCTCAGCGAGAAAACGCGATTTCGGCGCTTCTGAGGGCCGAAAACGCGATATCGGCCGATTTGCGATCTGTCAGCAGATTCGGTTTCTGGGCAGTTTACATGTCGAACTGCACGGTAGAAACGATAAAACAGCTCCTCCGTGCAGTTTTCATACCGAGTCACCGTCCACTGGGCTCAGCGAGAAAACGCGATTTCGGCGCTTCTGAGGGCCGAAAACGCGATATCGGCCGATTTGCGATCTGTCAGCAGATTCGGTTTCTGGGCAGTTTACATGTCGAACTGCACGGTAGAAACGATAAAACAGCTCCTCCGTGCAGTTTTCATACCGAGTCACCGTCCACTGGGCTCAGCGAGAAAACGCGATTTCGGCGCTTCTGAGGGCCGAAAACGCGATATCGGCCGATTTGCGATCTGTCAGCAGATTCGGTTTCTGGGCAGTTTACATGTCGAACTGCACGGTAGAAACGATAAAACAGCTCCTCCGTGCAGTTTTCATACCGAGTCACCGTCCACTGGGCTCAGCGAGAAAACGCGATTTCGGCGCTTCTGAGGGCCGAAAACGCGATATCGGCCGATTTGCGATCTGTCAGCAGATTCGGTTTCTGGGCAGTTTACATGTCGAACTGCACGGTAGAAACGATAAAACAGCTCCTCCGTGCAGTTTTCATACCGAGTCACCGTCCACTGGGCTCAGCGAGAAAACGCGATTTCGGCGCTTCTGAGGGCCGAAAACGCGATATCGGCCGATTTGCGATCTGTCAGCAGATTCGGTTTCTGGGCAGTTTACATGTCGAACTGCACGGTAGAAACGATAAAACAGCTCCTCCGTGCAGTTTTCATACCGAGTCACCGTCCACTGGGCTCAGCGAGAAAACGCGATTTCGGCGCTTCTGAGGGCCGAAAACGCGATATCGGCCGATTTGCGATCTGTCAGCAGATTCGGTTTCTGGGCAGTTTACATGTCGAACTGCACGGTAGAAACGATAAAACAGCTCCTCCGTGCAGTTTTCATACCGAGTCACCGTCCACTGGGCTCAGCGAGAAAACGCGATTTCGGCGCTTCTGAGGGCCGAAAACGCGATATCGGCCGATTTGCGATCTGTCAGCAGATTCGGTTTCTGGGCAGTTTACATGTCGAACTGCACGGTAGAAACGATAAAACAGCTCCTCCGTGCAGTTTTCATACCGAGTCACCGTCCACTGGGCTCAGCGAGAAAACGCGATTTCGGCGCTTCTGAGGGCCGAAAACGCGATATCGGCCGATTTGCGATCTGTCAGCAGATTCGGTTTCTGGGCAGTTTACATGTCGAACTGCACGGTAGAAACGATAAAACAGCTCCTCCGTGCAGTTTTCATACCGAGTCACCGTCCACTGGGCTCAGCGAGAAAACGCGATTTCGGCGCTTCTGAGGGCCGAAAACGCGATATCGGCCGATTTGCGATCTGTCAGCAGATTCGGTTTCTGGGCAGTTTACATGTCGAACTGCACGGTAGAAACGATAAAACAGCTCCTCCGTGCAGTTTTCATACCGAGTCACCGTCCACTGGGCTCAGCGAGAAAACGCGATTTCGGCGCTTCTGAGGGCCGAAAACGCGATATCGGCCGATTTGCGATCTGTCAGCAGATTCGGTTTCTGGGCAGTTTACATGTCGAACTGCACGGTAGAAACGATAAAACAGCTCCTCCGTGCAGTTTTCATACCGAGTCACCGTCCACTGGGCTCAGCGAGAAAACGCGATTTCGGCGCTTCTGAGGGCCGAAAACGCGATATCGGCCGATTTGCGATCTGTCAGCAGATTCGGTTTCTGGGCAGTTTACATGTCGAACTGCACGGTAGAAACGATAAAACAGCTCCTCCGTGCAGTTTTCATACCGAGTCACCGTCCACTGGGCTCAGCGAGAAAACGCGATTTCGGCGCTTCTGAGGGCCGAAAACGCGATATCGGCCGATTTGCGATCTGTCAGCAGATTCGGTTTCTGGGCAGTTTACATGTCGAACTGCACGGTAGAAACGATAAAACAGCTCCTCCGTGCAGTTTTCATACCGAGTCACCGTCCACTGGGCTCAGCGAGAAAACGCGATTTCGGCGCTTCTGAGGGCCGAAAACGCGATATCGGCCGATTTGCGATCTGTCAGCAGATTCGGTTTCTGGGCAGTTTACATGTCGAACTGCACGGTAGAAACGATAAAACAGCTCCTCCGTGCAGTTTTCATACCGAGTCACCGTCCACATGGCTCAGCGAGAAAACGCGATTTCGGCGCTTCTGAGGGCCGAAAACGCGATATCGGCCGATTTGCGATCTGTCAGCAGATTCGGTTTCTGGGCAGTTTACATGTCGAACTGCACGGTAGAAACGATAAAACAGCTCCTCCGTGCAGTTTTCATACCGAGTCACCGTCCACTGGGCTCAGCGAGAAAACGCGATTTCGGCGCTTCTGAGGGCCGAAAACGCGATATCGGCCGATTTTCGATCTGTCAGCAGATTCGGTTTCTGGGCAGTTTACATGTCGAACTGCACGGTAGAAACGATAAAACAGCTCCTCCGTGCAGTTTTCATACCGAGTCACCGTCCACTGGGCTCAGCGAGAAAACGCGATTTCGGCGCTTCTGAGGGCCGAAAACGCGATATCGGCCGATTTGCGATCTGTCAGCAGATTCGGTTTCTGGGCAGTTTACATGTCGAACTGCACGGTAGAAACGATAAAACAGCTCCTCCGTGCAGTTTTCATACCGAGTCACCGTCCACTGGGCTCAGCGAGAAAACGCGATTTCGGCGCTTCTGAGGGCCGAAAACGCGATATCGGCCGATTTGCGATCTGTCAGCAGATTCGGTTTCTGGGCAGTTTACATGTCGAACTGCACGGTAGAAACGATAAAACAGCTCCTCCGTGCAGTTTTCATACCGAGTCACCGTCCACTGGGCTCAGCGAGAAAACGCGATTTCGGCGCTTCTGAGGGCCGAAAACGCGATATCGGCCGATTTGCGATCTGTCAGCAGATTCGGTTTCTGGGCAGTTTACATGTCGAACTGCACGGTAGAAACGATAAAACAGCTCCTCCGTGCAGTTTTCATACCGAGTCACCGTCCACTGGGCTCAGCGAGAAAACGCGATTTCGGCGCTTCTGAGGGCCGAAAACGCGATATCGGCCGATTTGCGATCTGTCAGCAGATTCGGTTTCTGGGCAGTTTACATGTCGAACTGCACGGTAGAAACGATAAAACAGCTCCTCCGTGCAGTTTTCATACCGAGTCACCGTCCACTGGGCTCAGCGAGAAAACGCGATTTCGGCGCTTCTGAGGGCCGAAAACGCGATATCGGCCGATTTGCGATCTGTCAGCAGATTCGGTTTCTGGGCAGTTTACATGTCGAACTGCACGGTAGAAACGATAAAACAGCTCCTCCGTGCAGTTTTCATACCGAGTCACCGTCCACTGGGCTCAGCGAGAAAACGCGATTTCGGCGCTTCTGAGGGCCGAAAACGCGATATCGGCCGATTTGCGATCTGTCAGCAGATTCGGTTTCTGGGCAGTTTACATGTCGAACTGCACGGTAGAAACGATAAAACAGCTCCTCCGTGCAGTTTTCATACCGAGTCACCGTCCACTGGGCTCAGCGAGAAAACGCGATTTCGGCGCTTCTGAGGGCCGAAAACGCGATATCGGCCGATTTGCGATCTGTCAGCAGATTCGGTTTCTGGGCAGTTTACATGTCGAACTGCACGGTAGAAACGATAAAACAGCTCCTCCGTGCAGTTTTCATACCGAGTCACCGTCCACTGGGCTCAGCGAGAGAAAACGCGATTTCGGCGCTTCTGAGGGCCGAAAACGCGATATCGGCCGATTTGCGATCTGTCAGCAGATTCGGTTTCTGGGCAGTTTACATGTCGAACTGCACGGTAGAAACGATAAAACAGCTCCTCCGTGCAGTTTTCATACCGAGTCACCGTCCACTGGGCTCAGCGAGAAAACGCGATTTCGGCGCTTCTGAGGGCCGAAAACGCGATATCGGCCGATTTGCGATCTGTCAGCAGATTCGGTTTCTGGGCAGTTTACATGTCGAACTGCACGGTAGAAACGATAAAACAGCTCCTCCGTGCAGTTTTCATACCGAGTCACCGTCCACTGGGCTCAGCGAGAAAACGCGATTTCGGCGCTTCTGAGGGCCGAAAACGCGATATCGGCCGATTTGCGATCTGTCAGCAGATTCGGTTTCTGGGCAGTTTACATGTCGAACTGCACGGTAGAAACGATAAAACAGCTCCTCCGTGCAGTTTTCATACCGAGTCACCGTCCACTGGGCTCAGCGAGAAAACGCGATTTCGGCGCTTCTGAGGGCCGAAAACGCGATATCGGCCGATTTGCGATCTGTCAGCAGATTCGGTTTCTGGGCAGTTTACATGTCGAACTGCACGGTAGAAACGATAAAACAGCTCCTCCGTGCAGTTTTCATACCGAGTCACCGTCCACTGGGCTCAGCGAGAAAACGCGATTTCGGCGCTTCTGAGGGCCGAAAACGCGATATCGGCCGATTTGCGATCTGTCAGCAGATTCGGTTTCTGGGCAGTTTACATGTCGAACTGCACGGTAGAAACGATAAAACAGCTCCTCCGTGCAGTTTTCATACCGAGTCACCGTCCACTGGGCTCAGCGAGAAAACGCGATTTCGGCGCTTCTGAGGGCCGAAAACGCGATATCGGCCGATTTGCGATCTGTCAGCAGATTCGGTTTCTGGGCAGTTTACATGTCGAACTGCACGGTAGAAACGATAAAACAGCTCCTCCGTGCAGTTTTCATACCGAGTCACCGTCCACTGGGCTCAGCGAGAAAACGCGATTTCGGCGCTTCTGAGGGCCGAAAACGCGATATCGGCCGATTTGCGATCTGTCAGCAGATTCGGTTTCTGGGCAGTTTACATGTCGAACTGCACGGTAGAAACGATAAAACAGCTCCTCCGTGCAGTTTTCATACCGAGTCACCGTCCACTGGGCTCAGCGAGAAAACGCGATTTCGGCGCTTCTGAGGGCCGAAAACGCGATATCGGCCGATTTGCGATCTGTCAGCAGATTCGGTTTCTGGGCAGTTTACATGTCGAACTGCACGGTAGAAACGATAAAACAGCTCCTCCGTGCAGTTTTCATACCGAGTCACCGTCCACTGGGCTCAGCGAGAAAACGCGATTTCGGCGCTTCTGAGGGCCGAAAACGCGATATCGGCCGATTTGCGATCTGTCAGCAGATTCGGTTTCTGGGCAGTTTACATGTCGAACTGCACGGTAGAAACGATAAAACAGCTCCTCCGTGCAGTTTTCATACCGAGTCACCGTCCACTGGGCTCAGCGAGAAAACGCGATTTCGGCGCTTCTGAGGGCCGAAAACGCGATATCGGCCGATTTGCGATCTGTCAGCAGATTCGGTTTCTGGGCAGTTTACATGTCGAACTGCACGGTAGAAACGATAAAACAGCTCCTCCGTGCAGTTTTCATACCGAGTCACCGTCCACTGGGCTCAGCGAGAAAACGCGATTTCGGCGCTTCTGAGGGCCGAAAACGCGATATCGGCCGATTTGCGATCTGTCAGCAGATTCGGTTTCTGGGCAGTTTACATGTCGAACTGCACGGTAGAAACGATAAAACAGCTCCTCCGTGCAGTTTTCATACCGAGTCACCGTCCACTGGGCTCAGCGAGAAAACGCGATTTCGGCGCTTCTGAGGGCCGAAAACGCGATATCGGCCGATTTGCGATCTGTCAGCAGATTCGGTTTCTGGGCAGTTTACATGTCGAACTGCACGGTAGAAACGATAAAACAGCTCCTCCGTGCAGTTTTCATACCGAGTCACCGTCCACTGGGCTCAGCGAGAAAACGCGATTTCGGCGCTTCTGAGGGCCGAAAACGCGATATCGGCCGATTTGCGATCTGTCAGCAGATTCGGTTTCTGGGCAGTTTACATGTCGAACTGCACGGTAGAAACGATAAAACAGCTCCTCCGTGCAGTTTTCATACCGAGTCACCGTCCACTGGGCTCAGCGAGAAAACGCGATTTCGGCGCTTCTGAGGGCCGAAAACGCGATATCGGCCGATTTGCGATCTGTCAGCAGATTCGGTTTCTGGGCAGTTTACATGTCGAACTGCACGGTAGAAACGATAAAACAGCTCCTCCGTGCAGTTTTCATACCGAGTCACCGTCCACTGGGCTCAGCGAGAAAACGCGATTTCGGCGCTTCTGAGGGCCGAAAACGCGATATCGGCCGATTTGCGATCTGTCAGCAGATTCGGTTTCTGGGCAGTTTACATGTCGAACTGCACGGTAGAAACGATAAAACAGCTCCTCCGTGCAGTTTTCATACCGAGTCACCGTCCACTGGGCTCAGCGAGAAAACGCGATTTCGGCGCTTCTGAGGGCCGAAAACGCGATATCGGCCGATTTGCGATCTGTCAGCAGATTCGGTTTCTGGGCAGTTTACATGTCGAACTGCACGGTAGAAACGATAAAACAGCTCCTCCGTGCAGTTTTCATACCGAGTCACCGTCCACTGGGCTCAGCGAGAAAACGCGATTTCGGCGCTTCTGAGGGCCGAAAACGCGATATCGGCCGATTTGCGATCTGTCAGCAGATTCGGTTTCTGGGCAGTTTACATGTCGAACTGCACGGTAGAAACGATAAAACAGCTCCTCCGTGCAGTTTTCATACCGAGTCACCGTCCACTGGGCTCAGCGAGAAAACGCGATTTCGGCGCTTCTGAGGGCCGAAAACGCGATATCGGCCGATTTGCGATCTGTCAGCAGATTCGGTTTCTGGGCAGTTTACATGTCGAACTGCACGGTAGAAACGATAAAACAGCTCCTCCGTGCAGTTTTCATACCGAGTCACCGTCCACTGGGCTCAGCGAGAAAACGCGATTTCGGCGCTTCTGAGGGCCGAAAACGCGATATCGGCCGATTTGCGATCTGTCAGCAGATTCGGTTTCTGGGCAGTTTACATGTCGAACTGCACGGTAGAAACGATAAAACAGCTCCTCCGTGCAGTTTTCATACCGAGTCACCGTCCACTGGGCTCAGCGAGAAAACGCGATTTCGGCGCTTCTGAGGGCCGAAAACGCGATATCGGCCGATTTGCGATCTGTCAGCAGATTCGGTTTCTGGGCAGTTTACATGTCGAACTGCACGGTAGAAACGATAAAACAGCTCCTCCGTGCAGTTTTCATACCGAGTCACCGTCCACTGGGCTCAGCGAGAAAACGCGATTTCGGCGCTTCTGAGGGCCGAAAACGCGATATCGGCCGATTTGCGATCTGTCAGCAGATTCGGTTTCTGGGCAGTTTACATGTCGAACTGCACGGTAGAAACGATAAAACAGCTCCTCCGTGCAGTTTTCATACCGAGTCACCGTCCACTGGGCTCAGCGAGAAAACGCGATTTCGGCGCTTCTGAGGGCCGAAAACGCGATATCGGCCGATTTGCGATCTGTCAGCAGATTCGGTTTCTGGGCAGTTTACATGTCGAACTGCACGGTAGAAACGATAAAACAGCTCCTCCGTGCAGTTTTCATACCGAGTCACCGTCCACTGGGCTCAGCGAGAAAACGCGATTTCGGCGCTTCTGAGGGCCGAAAACGCGATATCGGCCGATTTGCGATCTGTCAGCAGATTCGGTTTCTGGGCAGTTTACATGTCGAACTGCACGGTAGAAACGATAAAACAGCTCCTCCGTGCAGTTTTCATACCGAGTCACCGTCCACTGGGCTCAGCGAGAAAACGCGATTTCGGCGCTTCTGAGGGCCGAAAACGCGATATCGGCCGATTTGCGATCTGTCAGCAGATTCGGTTTCTGGGCAGTTTACATGTCGAACTGCACGGTAGAAACGATAAAACAGCTCCTCCGTGCAGTTTTCATACCGAGTCACCGTCCACTGGGCTCAGCGAGAAAACGCGATTTCGGCGCTTCTGAGGGCCGAAAACGCGATATCGGCCGATTTGCGATCTGTCAGCAGATTCGGTTTCTGGGCAGTTTACATGTCGAACTGCACGGTAGAAACGATAAAACAGCTCCTCCGTGCAGTTTTCATACCGAGTCACCGTCCACTGGGCTCAGCGAGAAAACGCGATTTCGGCGCTTCTGAGGGCCGAAAACGCGATATCGGCCGATTTGCGATCTGTCAGCAGATTCGGTTTCTGGGCAGTTTACATGTCGAACTGCACGGTAGAAACGATAAAACAGCTCCTCCGTGCAGTTTTCATACCGAGTCACCGTCCACTGGGCTCAGCGAGAAAACGCGATTTCGGCGCTTCTGAGGGCCGAAAACGCGATATCGGCCGATTTGCGATCTGTCAGCAGATTCGGTTTCTGGGCAGTTTACATGTCGAACTGCACGGTAGAAACGATAAAACAGCTCCTCCGTGCAGTTTTCATACCGAGTCACCGTCCACTGGGCTCAGCGAGAAAACGCGATTTCGGCGCTTCTGAGGGCCGAAAACGCGATATCGGCCGATTTGCGATCTGTCAGCAGATTCGGTTTCTGGGCAGTTTACATGTCGAACTGCACGGTAGAAACGATAAAACAGCTCCTCCGTGCAGTTTTCATACCGAGTCACCGTCCACTGGGCTCAGCGAGAAAACGCGATTTCGGCGCTTCTGAGGGCCGAAAACGCGATATCGGCCGATTTTCGATCTGTCAGCAGATTCGGTTTCTGGGCAGTTTACATGTCGAACTGCACGGTAGAAACGATAAAACAGCTCCTCCGTGCAGTTTTCATACCGAGTCACCGTCCACTGGGCTCAGCGAGAAAACGCGATTTCGGCGCTTCTGAGGGCCGAAAACGCGATATCGGCCGATTTGCGATCTGTCAGCAGATTCGGTTTCTGGGCAGTTTACATGTCGAACTGCACGGTAGAAACGATAAAACAGCTCCTCCGTGCAGTTTTCATACCGAGTCACCGTCCACTGGGCTCAGCGAGAAAACGCGATTTCGGCGCTTCTGAGGGCCGAAAACGCGATATCGGCCGATTTGCGATCTGTCAGCAGATTCGGTTTCTGGGCAGTTTACATGTCGAACTGCACGGTAGAAACGATAAAACAGCTCCTCCGTGCAGTTTTCATACCGAGTCACCGTCCACTGGGCTCAGCGAGAAAACGCGATTTCGGCGCTTCTGAGGGCCGAAAACGCGATATCGGCCGATTTGCGATCTGTCAGCAGATTCGGTTTCTGGGCAGTTTACATGTCGAACTGCACGGTAGAAACGATAAAACAGCTCCTCCGTGCAGTTTTCATACCGAGTCACCGTCCACTGGGCTCAGCGAGAAAACGCGATTTCGGCGCTTCTGAGGGCCGAAAACGCGATATCGGCCGATTTGCGATCTGTCAGCAGATTCGGTTTCTGGGCAGTTTACATGTCGAACTGCACGGTAGAAACGATAAAACAGCTCCTCCGTGCAGTTTTCATACCGAGTCACCGTCCACTGGGCTCAGCGAGAAAACGCGATTTCGGCGCTTCTGAGGGCCGAAAACGCGATATCGGCCGATTTGCGATCTGTCAGCAGATTCGGTTTCTGGGCAGTTTACATGTCGAACTGCACGGTAGAAACGATAAAACAGCTCCTCCGTGCAGTTTTCATACCGAGTCACCGTCCACTGGGCTCAGCGAGAAAACGCGATTTCGGCGCTTCTGAGGGCCGAAAACGCGATATCGGCCGATTTGCGATCTGTCAGCAGATTCGGTTTCTGGGCAGTTTACATGTCGAACTGCACGGTAGAAACGATAAAACAGCTCCTCCGTGCAGTTTTCATACCGAGTCACCGTCCACTGGGCTCAGCGAGAAAACGCGATTTCGGCGCTTCTGAGGGCCGAAAACGCGATATCGGCCGATTTGCGATCTGTCAGCAGATTCGGTTTCTGGGCAGTTTACATGTCGAACTGCACGGTAGAAACGATAAAACAGCTCCTCCGTGCAGTTTTCATACCGAGTCACCGTCCACTGGGCTCAGCGAGAAAACGCGATTTCGGCGCTTCTGAGGGCCGAAAACGCGATATCGGCCGATTTGCGATCTGTCAGCAGATTCGGTTTCTGGGCAGTTTACATGTCGAACTGCACGGTAGAAACGATAAAACAGCTCCTCCGTGCAGTTTTCATACCGAGTCACCGTCCACTGGGCTCAGCGAGAAAACGCGATTTCGGCGCTTCTGAGGGCCGAAAACGCGATATCGGCCGATTTGCGATCTGTCAGCAGATTCGGTTTCTGGGCAGTTTACATGTCGAACTGCACGGTAGAAACGATAAAACAGCTCCTCCGTGCAGTTTTCATACCGAGTCACCGTCCACTGGGCTCAGCGAGAAAACGCGATTTCGGCGCTTCTGAGGGCCGAAAACGCGATATCGGCCGATTTGCGATCTGTCAGCAGATTCGGTTTCTGGGCAGTTTACATGTCGAACTGCACGGTAGAAACGATAAAACAGCTCCTCCGTGCAGTTTTCATACCGAGTCACCGTCCACTGGGCTCAGCGAGAAAACGCGATTTCGGCGCTTCTGAGGGCCGAAAACGCGATATCGGCCGATTTGCGATCTGTCAGCAGATTCGGTTTCTGGGCAGTTTACATGTCGAACTGCACGGTAGAAACGATAAAACAGCTCCTCCGTGCAGTTTTCATACCGAGTCACCGTCCACTGGGCTCAGCGAGAAAACGCGATTTCGGCGCTTCTGAGGGCCGAAAACGCGATATCGGCCGATTTGCGATCTGTCAGCAGATTCGGTTTCTGGGCAGTTTACATGTCGAACTGCACGGTAGAAACGATAAAACAGCTCCTCCGTGCAGTTTTCATACCGAGTCACCGTCCACTGGGCTCAGCGAGAAAACGCGATTTCGGCGCTTCTGAGGGCCGAAAACGCGATATCGGCCGATTTGCGATCTGTCAGCAGATTCGGTTTCTGGGCAGTTTACATGTCGAACTGCACGGTAGAAACGATAAAACAGCTCCTCCGTGCAGTTTTCATACCGAGTCACCGTCCACTGGGCTCAGCGAGAAAACGCGATTTCGGCGCTTCTGAGGGCCGAAAACGCGATATCGGCCGATTTGCGATCTGTCAGCAGATTCGGTTTCTGGGCAGTTTACATGTCGAACTGCACGGTAGAAACGATAAAACAGCTCCTCCGTGCAGTTTTCATACCGAGTCACCGTCCACTGGGCTCAGCGAGAAAACGCGATTTCGGCGCTTCTGAGGGCCGAAAACGCGATATCGGCCGATTTGCGATCTGTCAGCAGATTCGGTTTCTGGGCAGTTTACATGTCGAACTGCACGGTAGAAACGATAAAACAGCTCCTCCGTGCAGTTTTCATACCGAGTCACCGTCCACTGGGCTCAGCGAGAAAACGCGATTTCGGCGCTTCTGAGGGCCGAAAACGCGATATCGGCCGATTTGCGATCTGTCAGCAGATTCGGTTTCTGGGCAGTTTACATGTCGAACTGCACGGTAGAAACGATAAAACAGCTCCTCCGTGCAGTTTTCATACCGAGTCACCGTCCACTGGGCTCAGCGAGAAAACGCGATTTCGGCGCTTCTGAGGGCCGAAAACGCGATATCGGCCGATTTGCGATCTGTCAGCAGATTCGGTTTCTGGGCAGTTTACATGTCGAACTGCACGGTAGAAACGATAAAACAGCTCCTCCGTGCAGTTTTCATACCGAGTCACCGTCCACTGGGCTCAGCGAGAAAACGCGATTTCGGCGCTTCTGAGGGCCGAAAACGCGATATCGGCCGATTTGCGATCTGTCAGCAGATTCGGTTTCTGGGCAGTTTACATGTCGAACTGCACGGTAGAAACGATAAAACAGCTCCTCCGTGCAGTTTTCATACCGAGTCACCGTCCACTGGGCTCAGCGAGAAAACGCGATTTCGGCGCTTCTGAGGGCCGAAAACGCGATATCGGCCGATTTGCGATCTGTCAGCAGATTCGGTTTCTGGGCAGTTTACATGTCGAACTGCACGGTAGAAACGATAAAACAGCTCCTCCGTGCAGTTTTCATACCGAGTCACCGTCCACTGGGCTCAGCGAGAAAACGCGATTTCGGCGCTTCTGAGGGCCGAAAACGCGATATCGGCCGATTTGCGATCTGTCAGCAGATTCGGTTTCTGGGCAGTTTACATGTCGAACTGCACGGTAGAAACGATAAAACAGCTCCTCCGTGCAGTTTTCATACCGAGTCACCGTCCACTGGGCTCAGCGAGAAAACGCGATTTCGGCGCTTCTGAGGGCCGAAAACGCGATATCGGCCGATTTGCGATCTGTCAGCAGATTCGGTTTCTGGGCTGTTTACATGTCGAACTGCACGGTAGAAACGATAAAACAGCTCCTCCGTGCAGTTTTCATACCGAGTCACCGTCCACTGGGCTCAGCGAGAAAACGCGATTTCGGCGCTTCTGAGGGCCGAAAACGCGATATCGGCCGATTTGCGATCTGTCAGCAGATTCGGTTTCTGGGCAGTTTACATGTCGAACTGCACGGTAGAAACGATAAAACAGCTCCTCCGTGCAGTTTTCATACCGAGTCACCGTCCACTGGGCTCAGCGAGAAAACGCGATTTCGGCGCTTCTGAGGGCCGAAAACGCGATATCGGCCGATTTGCGATCTGTCAGCAGATTCGGTTTCTGGGCAGTTTACATGTCGAACTGCACGGTAGAAACGATAAAACAGCTCCTCCGTGCAGTTTTCATACCGAGTCACCGTCCACTGGGCTCAGCGAGAAAACGCGATTTCGGCGCTTCTGAGGGCCGAAAACGCGATATCGGCCGATTTGCGATCTGTCAGCAGATTCGGTTTCTGGGCAGTTTACATGTCGAACTGCACGGTAGAAACGATAAAACAGCTCCTCCGTGCAGTTTTCATACCGAGTCACCGTCCACTGGGCTCAGCGAGAAAACGCGATTTCGGCGCTTCTGAGGGCCGAAAACGCGATATCGGCCGATTTGCGATCTGTCAGCAGATTCGGTTTCTGGGCAGTTTACATGTCGAACTGCACGGTAGAAACGATAAAACAGCTCCTCCGTGCAGTTTTCATACCGAGTCACCGTCCACTGGGCTCAGCGAGAAAACGCGATTTCGGCGCTTCTGAGGGCCGAAAACGCGATATCGGCCGATTTGCGATCTGTCAGCAGATTCGGTTTCTGGGCAGTTTACATGTCGAACTGCACGGTAGAAACGATAAAACAGCTCCTCCGTGCAGTTTTCATACCGAGTCACCGTCCACTGGGCTCAGCGAGAAAACGCGATTTCGGCGCTTCTGAGGGCCGAAAACGCGATATCGGCCGATTTGCGATCTGTCAGCAGATTCGGTTTCTGGGCAGTTTACATGTCGAACTGCACGGTAGAAACGATAAAACAGCTCCTCCGTGCAGTTTTCATACCGAGTCACCGTCCACTGGGCTCAGCGAGAAAACGCGATTTCGGCGCTTCTGAGGGCCGAAAACGCGATATCGGCCGATTTGCGATCTGTCAGCAGATTCGGTTTCTGGGCAGTTTACATGTCGAACTGCACGGTAGAAACGATAAAACAGCTCCTCCGTGCAGTTTTCATACCGAGTCACCGTCCACTGGGCTCAGCGAGAAAACGCGATTTCGGCGCTTCTGAGGGCCGAAAACGCGATATCGGCCGATTTGCGATCTGTCAGCAGATTCGGTTTCTGGGCAGTTTACATGTCGAACTGCACGGTAGAAACGATAAAACAGCTCCTCCGTGCAGTTTTCATACCGAGTCACCGTCCACTGGGCTCAGCGAGAAAACGCGATTTCGGCGCTTCTGAGGGCCGAAAACGCGATATCGGCCGATTTGCGATCTGTCAGCAGATTCGGTTTCTGGGCAGTTTACATGTCGAACTGCACGGTAGAAACGATAAAACAGCTCCTCCGTGCAGTTTTCATACCGAGTCACCGTCCACTGGGCTCAGCGAGAAAACGCGATTTCGGCGCTTCTGAGGGCCGAAAACGCGATATCGGCCGATTTTCGATCTGTCAGCAGATTCGGTTTCTGGGCAGTTTACATGTCGAACTGCACGGTAGAAACGATAAAACAGCTCCTCCGTGCAGTTTTCATACCGAGTCACCGTCCACTGGGCTCAGCGAGAAAACGCGATTTCGGCGCTTCTGAGGGCCGAAAACGCGATATCGGCCGATTTTCGATCTGTCAGCAGATTCGGTTTCTGGGCAGTTTACATGTCGAACTGCACGGTAGAAACGATAAAACAGCTCCTCCGTGCAGTTTTCATACCGAGTCACCGTCCACTGGGCTCAGCGAGAAAACGCGATTTCGGCGCTTCTGAGGGCCGAAAACGCGATATCGGCCGATTTGCGATCTGTCAGCAGATTCGGTTTCTGGGCAGTTTACATGTCGAACTGCACGGTAGAAACGATAAAACAGCTCCTCCGTGCAGTTTTCATACCGAGTCACCGTCCACTGGGCTCAGCGAGAAAACGCGATTTCGGCGCTTCTGAGGGCCGAAAACGCGATATCGGCCGATTTGCGATCTGTCAGCAGATTCGGTTTCTGGGCAGTTTACATGTCGAACTGCACGGTAGAAACGATAAAACAGCTCCTCCGTGCAGTTTTCATACCGAGTCACCGTCCACTGGGCTCAGCGAGAAAACGCGATTTCGGCGCTTCTGAGGGCCGAAAACGCGATATCGGCCGATTTGCGATCTGTCAGCAGATTCGGTTTCTGGGCAGTTTACATGTCGAACTGCACGGTAGAAACGATAAAACAGCTCCTCCGTGCAGTTTTCATACCGAGTCACCGTCCACTGGGCTCAGCGAGAAAACGCGATTTCGGCGCTTCTGAGGGCCGAAAACGCGATATCGGCCGATTTGCGATCTGTCAGCAGATTCGGTTTCTGGGCAGTTTACATGTCGAACTGCACGGTAGAAACGATAAAACAGCTCCTCCGTGCAGTTTTCATACCGAGTCACCGTCCACTGGGCTCAGCGAGAAAACGCGATTTCGGCGCTTCTGAGGGCCGAAAACGCGATATCGGCCGATTTGCGATCTGTCAGCAGATTCGGTTTCTGGGCAGTTTACATGTCGAACTGCACGGTAGAAACGATAAAACAGCTCCTCCGTGCAGTTTTCATACCGAGTCACCGTCCACTGGGCTCAGCGAGAAAACGCGATTTCGGCGCTTCTGAGGGCCGAAAACGCGATATCGGCCGATTTGCGATCTGTCAGCAGATTCGGTTTCTGGGCAGTTTACATGTCGAACTGCACGGTAGAAACGATAAAACAGCTCCTCCGTGCAGTTTTCATACCGAGTCACCGTCCACTGGGCTCAGCGAGAAAACGCGATTTCGGCGCTTCTGAGGGCCGAAAACGCGATATCGGCCGATTTGCGATCTGTCAGCAGATTCGGTTTCTGGGCAGTTTACATGTCGAACTGCACGGTAGAAACGATAAATCAGCTCCTCCGTGCAGTTTTCATACCGAGTCACCGTCCACTGGGCTCAGCGAGAAAACGCGATTTCGGCGCTTCTGAGGGCCGAAAACGCGATATCGGCCGATTTGCGATCTGTCAGCAGATTCGGTTTCTGGGCAGTTTACATGTCGAACTGCACGGTAGAAACGATAAAACAGCTCCTCCGTGCAGTTTTCATACCGAGTCACCGTCCACTGGGCTCAGCGAGAAAACGCGATTTCGGCGCTTCTGAGGGCCGAAAACGCGATATCGGCCGATTTGCGATCTGTCAGCAGATTCGGTTTCTGGGCAGTTTACATGTCGAACTGCACGGTAGAAACGATAAAACAGCTCCTCCGTGCAGTTTTCATACCGAGTCACCGTCCACTGGGCTCAGCGAGAAAACGCGATTTCGGCGCTTCTGAGGGCCGAAAACGCGATATCGGCCGATTTGCGATCTGTCAGCAGATTCGGTTTCTGGGCAGTTTACATGTCGAACTGCACGGTAGAAACGATAAAACAGCTCCTCCGTGCAGTTTTCATACCGAGTCACCGTCCACTGGGCTCAGCGAGAAAACGCGATTTCGGCGCTTCTGAGGGCCGAAAACGCGATATCGGCCGATTTGCGATCTGTCAGCAGATTCGGTTTCTGGGCAGTTTACATGTCGAACTGCACGGTAGAAACGATAAAACAGCTCCTCCGTGCAGTTTTCATACCGAGTCACCGTCCACTGGGCTCAGCGAGAAAACGCGATTTCGGCGCTTCTGAGGGCCGAAAACGCGATATCGGCCGATTTGCGATCTGTCAGCAGATTCGGTTTCTGGGCAGTTTACATGTCGAACTGCACGGTAGAAACGATAAACAGCTCCTCCGTGCAGTTTTCATACCGAGTCACCGTCCACTGGGCTCAGCGAGAAAACGCGATTTCGGCGCTTCTGAGGGCCGAAAACGCGATATCGGCCGATTTGCGATCTGTCAGCAGATTCGGTTTCTGGGCAGTTTACATGTCGAACTGCACGGTAGAAACGATAAAACAGCTCCTCCGTGCAGTTTTCATACCGAGTCACCGTCCACTGGGCTCAGCGAGAAAACGCGATTTCGGCGCTTCTGAGGGCCGAAAACGCGATATCGGCCGATTTGCGATCTGTCAGCAGATTCGGTTTCTGGGCAGTTTACATGTCGAACTGCACGGTAGAAACGATAAAACAGCTCCTCCGTGCAGTTTTCATACCGAGTCACCGTCCACTGGGCTCAGCGAGAAAACGCGATTTCGGCGCTTCTGAGGGCCGAAAACGCGATATCGGCCGATTTGCGATCTGTCAGCAGATTCGGTTTCTGGGCAGTTTACATGTCGAACTGCACGGTAGAAACGATAAAACAGCTCCTCCGTGCAGTTTTCATACCGAGTCACCGTCCACTGGGCTCAGCGAGAAAACGCGATTTCGGCGCTTCTGAGGGCCGAAAACGCGATATCGGCCGATTTGCGATCTGTCAGCAGATTCGGTTTCTGGGCAGTTTACATGTCGAACTGCACGGTAGAAACGATAAAACAGCTCCTCCGTGCAGTTTTCATACCGAGTCACCGTCCACTGGGCTCAGCGAGAAAACGCGATTTCGGCGCTTCTGAGGGCCGAAAACGCGATATCGGCCGATTTGCGATCTGTCAGCAGATTCGGTTTCTGGGCAGTTTACATGTCGAACTGCACGGTAGAAACGATAAAACAGCTCCTCCGTGCAGTTTTCATACCGAGTCACCGTCCACTGGGCTCAGCGAGAAAACGCGATTTCGGCGCTTCTGAGGGCCGAAAACGCGATATCGGCCGATTTTCGATCTGTCAGCAGATTCGGTTTCTGGGCAGTTTACATGTCGAACTGCACGGTAGAAACGATAAAACAGCTCCTCCGTGCAGTTTTCATACCGAGTCACCGTCCACTGGGCTCAGCGAGAAAACGCGATTTCGGCGCTTCTGAGGGCCGAAAACGCGATATCGGCCGATTTGCGATCTGTCAGCAGATTCGGTTTCTGGGCAGTTTACATGTCGAACTGCACGGTAGAAACGATAAAACAGCTCCTCCGTGCAGTTTTCATACCGAGTCACCGTCCACTGGGCTCAGCGAGAAAACGCGATTTCGGCGCTTCTGAGGGCCGAAAACGCGATATCGGCCGATTTGCGATCTGTCAGCAGATTCGGTTTCTGGGCAGTTTACATGTCGAACTGCACGGTAGAAACGATAAAACAGCTCCTCCGTGCAGTTTTCATACCGAGTCACCGTCCACTGGGCTCAGCGAGAAAACGCGATTTCGGCGCTTCTGAGGGCCGAAAACGCGATATCGGCCGATTTGCGATCTGTCAGCAGATTCGGTTTCTGGGCAGTTTACATGTCGAACTGCACGGTAGAAACGATAAAACAGCTCCTCCGTGCAGTTTTCATACCGAGTCACCGTCCACTGGGCTCAGCGAGAAAACGCGATTTCGGCGCTTCTGAGGGCCGAAAACGCGATATCGGCCGATTTGCGATCTGTCAGCAGATTCGGTTTCTGGGCAGTTTACATGTCGAACTGCACGGTAGAAACGATAAAACAGCTCCTCCGTGCAGTTTTCATACCGAGTCACCGTCCACTGGGCTCAGCGAGAAAACGCGATTTCGGCGCTTCTGAGGGCCGAAAACGCGATATCGGCCGATTTTCGATCTGTCAGCAGATTCGGTTTCTGGGCAGTTTACATGTCGAACTGCACGGTAGAAACGATAAAACAGCTCCTCCGTGCAGTTTTCATACCGAGTCACCGTCCACTGGGCTCAGCGAGAAAACGCGATTTCGGCGCTTCTGAGGGCCGAAAACGCGATATCGGCCGATTTTCGATCTGTCAGCAGATTCGGTTTCTGGGCAGTTTACATGTCGAACTGCACGGTAGAAACGATAAAACAGCTCCTCCGTGCAGTTTTCATACCGAGTCACCGTCCACTGGGCTCAGCGAGAAAACGCGATTTCGGCGCTTCTGAGGGCCGAAAACGCGATATCGGCCGATTTGCGATCTGTCAGCAGATTCGGTTTCTGGGCAGTTTACATGTCGAACTGCACGGTAGAAACGATAAAACAGCTCCTCCGTGCAGTTTTCATACCGAGTCACCGTCCACTGGGCTCAGCGAGAAAACGCGATTTCGGCGCTTCTGAGGGCCGAAAACGCGATATCGGCCGATTTGCGATCTGTCAGCAGATTCGGTTTCTGGGCAGTTTACATGTCGAACTGCACGGTAGAAACGATAAAACAGCTCCTCCGTGCAGTTTTCATACCGAGTCACCGTCCACTGGGCTCAGCGAGAAAACGCGATTTCGGCGCTTCTGAGGGCCGAAAACGCGATATCGGCCGATTTGCGATCTGTCAGCAGATTCGGTTTCTGGGCAGTTTACATGTCGAACTGCACGGTAGAAACGATAAAACAGCTCCTCCGTGCAGTTTTCATACCGAGTCACCGTCCACTGGGCTCAGCGAGAAAACGCGATTTCGGCGCTTCTGAGGGCCGAAAACGCGATATCGGCCGATTTGCGATCTGTCAGCAGATTCGGTTTCTGGGCAGTTTACATGTCGAACTGCACGGTAGAAACGATAAAACAGCTCCTCCGTGCAGTTTTCATACCGAGTCACCGTCCACTGGGCTCAGCGAGAAAACGCGATTTCGGCGCTTCTGAGGGCCGAAAACGCGATATCGGCCGATTTGCGATCTGTCAGCAGATTCGGTTTCTGGGCAGTTTACATGTCGAACTGCACGGTAGAAACGATAAAACAGCTCCTCCGTGCAGTTTTCATACCGAGTCACCGTCCACTGGGCTCAGCGAGAAAACGCGATTTCGGCGCTTCTGAGGGCCGAAAACGCGATATCGGCCGATTTTCGATCTGTCAGCAGATTCGGTTTCTGGGCAGTTTACATGTCGAACTGCACGGTAGAAACGATAAAACAGCTCCTCCGTGCAGTTTTCATACCGAGTCACCGTCCACTGGGCTCAGCGAGAAAACGCGATTTCGGCGCTTCTGAGGGCCGAAAACGCGATATCGGCCGATTTGCGATCTGTCAGCAGATTCGGTTTCTGGGCAGTTTACATGTCGAACTGCACGGTAGAAACGATAAAACAGCTCCTCCGTGCAGTTTTCATACCGAGTCACCGTCCACTGGGCTCAGCGAGAAAACGCGATTTCGGCGCTTCTGAGGGCCGAAAACGCGATATCGGCCGATTTGCGATCTGTCAGCAGATTCGGTTTCTGGGCAGTTTACATGTCGAACTGCACGGTAGAAACGATAAAACAGCTCCTCCGTGCAGTTTTCATACCGAGTCACCGTCCACTGGGCTCAGCGAGAAAACGCGATTTCGGCGCTTCTGAGGGCCGAAAACGCGATATCGGCCGATTTGCGATCTGTCAGCAGATTCGGTTTCTGGGCAGTTTACATGTCGAACTGCACGGTAGAAACGATAAAACAGCTCCTCCGTGCAGTTTTCATACCGAGTCACCGTCCACTGGGCTCAGCGAGAAAACGCGATTTCGGCGCTTCTGAGGGCCGAAAACGCGATATCGGCCGATTTGCGATCTGTCAGCAGATTCGGTTTCTGGGCAGTTTACATGTCGAACTGCACGGTAGAAACGATAAAACAGCTCCTCCGTGCAGTTTTCATACCGAGTCACCGTCCACTGGGCTCAGCGAGAAAACGCGATTTCGGCGCTTCTGAGGGCCGAAAACGCGATATCGGCCGATTTGCGATCTGTCAGCAGATTCGGTTTCTGGGCAGTTTACATGTCGAACTGCACGGTAGAAACGATAAAACAGCTCCTCCGTGCAGTTTTCATACCGAGTCACCGTCCACTGGGCTCAGCGAGAAAACGCGATTTCGGCGCTTCTGAGGGCCGAAAACGCGATATCGGCCGATTTGCGATCTGTCAGCAGATTCGGTTTCTGGGCAGTTTACATGTCGAACTGCACGGTAGAAACGATAAAACAGCTCCTCCGTGCAGTTTTCATACCGAGTCACCGTCCACTGGGCTCAGCGAGAAAACGCGATTTCGGCGCTTCTGAGGGCCGAAAACGCGATATCGGCCGATTTGCGATCTGTCAGCAGATTCGGTTTCTGGGCAGTTTACATGTCGAACTGCACGGTAGAAACGATAAAACAGCTCCTCCGTGCAGTTTTCATACCGAGTCACCGTCCACTGGGCTCAGCGAGAAAACGCGATTTCGGCGCTTCTGAGGGCCGAAAACGCGATATCGGCCGATTTGCGATCTGTCAGCAGATTCGGTTTCTGGGCAGTTTACATGTCGAACTGCACGGTAGAAACGATAAAACAGCTCCTCCGTGCAGTTTTCATACCGAGTCACCGTCCACTGGGCTCAGCGAGAAAACGCGATTTCGGCGCTTCTGAGGGCCGAAAACGCGATATCGGCCGATTTGCGATCTGTCAGCAGATTCGGTTTCTGGGCAGTTTACATGTCGAACTGCACGGTAGAAACGATAAAACAGCTCCTCCGTGCAGTTTTCATACCGAGTCACCGTCCACTGGGCTCAGCGAGAAAACGCGATTTCGGCGCTTCTGAGGGCCGAAAACGCGATATCGGCCGATTTGCGATCTGTCAGCAGATTCGGTTTCTGGGCAGTTTACATGTCGAACTGCACGGTAGAAACGATAAAACAGCTCCTCCGTGCAGTTTTCATACCGAGTCACCGTCCACTGGGCTCAGCGAGAAAACGCGATTTCGGCGCTTCTGAGGGCCGAAAACGCGATATCGGCCGATTTGCGATCTGTCAGCAGATTCGGTTTCTGGGCAGTTTACATGTCGAACTGCACGGTAGAAACGATAAAACAGCTCCTCCGTGCAGTTTTCATACCGAGTCACCGTCCACTGGGCTCAGCGAGAAAACGCGATTTCGGCGCTTCTGAGGGCCGAAAACGCGATATCGGCCGATTTGCGATCTGTCAGCAGATTCGGTTTCTGGGCAGTTTACATGTCGAACTGCACGGTAGAAACGATAAAACAGCTCCTCCGTGCAGTTTTCATACCGAGTCACCGTCCACTGGGCTCAGCGAGAAAACGCGATTTCGGCGCTTCTGAGGGCCGAAAACGCGATATCGGCCGATTTGCGATCTGTCAGCAGATTCGGTTTCTGGGCAGTTTACATGTCGAACTGCACGGTAGAAACGATAAAACAGCTCCTCCGTGCAGTTTTCATACCGAGTCACCGTCCACTGGGCTCAGCGAGAAAACGCGATTTCGGCGCTTCTGAGGGCCGAAAACGCGATATCGGCCGATTTGCGATCTGTCAGCAGATTCGGTTTCTGGGCAGTTTACATGTCGAACTGCACGGTAGAAACGATAAAACAGCTCCTCCGTGCAGTTTTCATACCGAGTCACCGTCCACTGGGCTCAGCGAGAAAACGCGATTTCGGCGCTTCTGAGGGCCGAAAACGCGATATCGGCCGATTTGCGATCTGTCAGCAGATTCGGTTTCTGGGCAGTTTACATGTCGAACTGCACGGTAGAAACGATAAAACAGCTCCTCCGTGCAGTTTTCATACCGAGTCACCGTCCACTGGGCTCAGCGAGAAAACGCGATTTCGGCGCTTCTGAGGGCCGAAAACGCGATATCGGCCGATTTGCGATCTGTCAGCAGATTCGGTTTCTGGGCAGTTTACATGTCGAACTGCACGGTAGAAACGATAAAACAGCTCCTCCGTGCAGTTTTCATACCGAGTCACCGTCCACTGGGCTCAGCGAGAAAACGCGATTTCGGCGCTTCTGAGGGCCGAAAACGCGATATCGGCCGATTTGCGATCTGTCAGCAGATTCGGTTTCTGGGCAGTTTACATGTCGAACTGCACGGTAGAAACGATAAAACAGCTCCTCCGTGCAGTTTTCATACCGAGTCACCGTCCACTGGGCTCAGCGAGAAAACGCGATTTCGGCGCTTCTGAGGGCCGAAAACGCGATATCGGCCGATTTGCGATCTGTCAGCAGATTCGGTTTCTGGGCAGTTTACATGTCGAACTGCACGGTAGAAACGATAAAACAGCTCCTCCGTGCAGTTTTCATACCGAGTCACCGTCCACTGGGCTCAGCGAGAAAACGCGATTTCGGCGCTTCTGAGGGCCGAAAACGCGATATCGGCCGATTTTCGATCTGTCAGCAGATTCGGTTTCTGGGCAGTTTACATGTCGAACTGCACGGTAGAAACGATAAAACAGCTCCTCCGTGCAGTTTTCATACCGAGTCACCGTCCACTGGGCTCAGCGAGAAAACGCGATTTCGGCGCTTCTGAGGGCCGAAAACGCGATATCGGCCGATTTGCGATCTGTCAGCAGATTCGGTTTCTGGGCAGTTTACATGTCGAACTGCACGGTAGAAACGATAAAACAGCTCCTCCGTGCAGTTTTCATACCGAGTCACCGTCCACTGGGCTCAGCGAGAAAACGCGATTTCGGCGCTTCTGAGGGCCGAAAACGCGATATCGGCCGATTTGCGATCTGTCAGCAGATTCGGTTTCTGGGCAGTTTACATGTCGAACTGCACGGTAGAAACGATAAAACAGCTCCTCCGTGCAGTTTTCATACCGAGTCACCGTCCACTGGGCTCAGCGAGAAAACGCGATTTCGGCGCTTCTGAGGGCCGAAAACGCGATATCGGCCGATTTGCGATCTGTCAGCAGATTCGGTTTCTGGGCAGTTTACATGTCGAACTGCACGGTAGAAACGATAAAACAGCTCCTCCGTGCAGTTTTCATACCGAGTCACCGTCCACTGGGCTCAGCGAGAAAACGCGATTTCGGCGCTTCTGAGGGCCGAAAACGCGATATCGGCCGATTTGCGATCTGTCAGCAGATTCGGTTTCTGGGCAGTTTACATGTCGAACTGCACGGTAGAAACGATAAAACAGCTCCTCCGTGCAGTTTTCATACCGAGTCACCGTCCACTGGGCTCAGCGAGAAAACGCGATTTCGGCGCTTCTGAGGGCCGAAAACGCGATATCGGCCGATTTGCGATCTGTCAGCAGATTCGGTTTCTGGGCAGTTTACATGTCGAACTGCACGGTAGAAACGATAAAACAGCTCCTCCGTGCAGTTTTCATACCGAGTCACCGTCCACTGGGCTCAGCGAGAAAACGCGATTTCGGCGCTTCTGAGGGCCGAAAACGCGATATCGGCCGATTTGCGATCTGTCAGCAGATTCGGTTTCTGGGCAGTTTACATGTCGAACTGCACGGTAGAAACGATAAAACAGCTCCTCCGTGCAGTTTTCATACCGAGTCACCGTCCACTGGGCTCAGCGAGAAAACGCGATTTCGGCGCTTCTGAGGGCCGAAAACGCGATATCGGCCGATTTGCGATCTGTCAGCAGATTCGGTTTCTGGGCAGTTTACATGTCGAACTGCACGGTAGAAACGATAAAACAGCTCCTCCGTGCAGTTTTCATACCGAGTCACCGTCCACTGGGCTCAGCGAGAAAACGCGATTTCGGCGCTTCTGAGGGCCGAAAACGCGATATCGGCCGATTTGCGATCTGTCAGCAGATTCGGTTTCTGGGCAGTTTACATGTCGAACTGCACGGTAGAAACGATAAAACAGCTCCTCCGTGCAGTTTTCATACCGAGTCACCGTCCACTGGGCTCAGCGAGAAAACGCGATTTCGGCGCTTCTGAGGGCCGAAAACGCGATATCGGCCGATTTTCGATCTGTCAGCAGATTCGGTTTCTGGGCAGTTTACATGTCGAACTGCACGGTAGAAACGATAAAACAGCTCCTCCGTGCAGTTTTCATACCGAGTCACCGTCCACTGGGCTCAGCGAGAAAACGCGATTTCGGCGCTTCTGAGGGCCGAAAACGCGATATCGGCCGATTTTCGATCTGTCAGCAGATTCGGTTTCTGGGCAGTTTACATGTCGAACTGCACGGTAGAAACGATAAAACAGCTCCTCCGTGCAGTTTTCATACCGAGTCACCGTCCACTGGGCTCAGCGAGAAAACGCGATTTCGGCGCTTCTGAGGGCCGAAAACGCGATATCGGCCGATTTGCGATCTGTCAGCAGATTCGGTTTCTGGGCAGTTTACATGTCGAACTGCACGGTAGAAACGATAAAACAGCTCCTCCGTGCAGTTTTCATACCGAGTCACCGTCCACTGGGCTCAGCGAGAAAACGCGATTTCGGCGCTTCTGAGGGCCGAAAACGCGATATCGGCCGATTTGCGATCTGTCAGCAGATTCGGTTTCTGGGCAGTTTACATGTCGAACTGCACGGTAGAAACGATAAAACAGCTCCTCCGTGCAGTTTTCATACCGAGTCACCGTCCACTGGGCTCAGCGAGAAAACGCGATTTCGGCGCTTCTGAGGGCCGAAAACGCGATATCGGCCGATTTGCGATCTGTCAGCAGATTCGGTTTCTGGGCAGTTTACATGTCGAACTGCACGGTAGAAACGATAAAACAGCTCCTCCGTGCAGTTTTCATACCGAGTCACCGTCCACTGGGCTCAGCGAGAAAACGCGATTTCGGCGCTTCTGAGGGCCGAAAACGCGATATCGGCCGATTTGCGATCTGTCAGCAGATTCGGTTTCTGGGCAGTTTACATGTCGAACTGCACGGTAGAAACGATAAAACAGCTCCTCCGTGCAGTTTTCATACCGAGTCACCGTCCACTGGGCTCAGCGAGAAAACGCGATTTCGGCGCTTCTGAGGGCCGAAAACGCGATATCGGCCGATTTGCGATCTGTCAGCAGATTCGGTTTCTGGGCAGTTTACATGTCGAACTGCACGGTAGAAACGATAAAACAGCTCCTCCGTGCAGTTTTCATACCGAGTCACCGTCCACTGGGCTCAGCGAGAAAACGCGATTTCGGCGCTTCTGAGGGCCGAAAACGCGATATCGGCCGATTTGCGATCTGTCAGCAGATTCGGTTTCTGGGCAGTTTACATGTCGAACTGCACGGTAGAAACGATAAAACAGCTCCTCCGTGCAGTTTTCATACCGAGTCACCGTCCACTGGGCTCAGCGAGAAAACGCGATTTCGGCGCTTCTGAGGGCCGAAAACGCGATATCGGCCGATTTGCGATCTGTCAGCAGATTCGGTTTCTGGGCAGTTTACATGTCGAACTGCACGGTAGAAACGATAAAACAGCTCCTCCGTGCAGTTTTCATACCGAGTCACCGTCCACTGGGCTCAGCGAGAAAACGCGATTTCGGCGCTTCTGAGGGCCGAAAACGCGATATCGGCCGATTTTCGATCTGTCAGCAGATTCGGTTTCTGGGCAGTTTACATGTCGAACTGCACGGTAGAAACGATAAAACAGCTCCTCCGTGCAGTTTTCATACCGAGTCACCGTCCACTGGGCTCAGCGAGAAAACGCGATTTCGGCGCTTCTGAGGGCCGAAAACGCGATATCGGCCGATTTGCGATCTGTCAGCAGATTCGGTTTCTGGGCAGTTTACATGTCGAACTGCACGGTAGAAACGATAAAACAGCTCCTCCGTGCAGTTTTCATACCGAGTCACCGTCCACTGGGCTCAGCGAGAAAACGCGATTTCGGCGCTTCTGAGGGCCGAAAACGCGATATCGGCCGATTTGCGATCTGTCAGCAGATTCGGTTTCTGGGCAGTTTACATGTCGAACTGCACGGTAGAAACGATAAAACAGCTCCTCCGTGCAGTTTTCATACCGAGTCACCGTCCACTGGGCTCAGCGAGAAAACGCGATTTCGGCGCTTCTGAGGGCCGAAAACGCGATATCGGCCGATTTGCGATCTGTCAGCAGATTCGGTTTCTGGGCAGTTTACATGTCGAACTGCACGGTAGAAACGATAAAACAGCTCCTCCGTGCAGTTTTCATACCGAGTCACCGTCCACTGGGCTCAGCGAGAAAACGCGATTTCGGCGCTTCTGAGGGCCGAAAACGCGATATCGGCCGATTTGCGATCTGTCAGCAGATTCGGTTTCTGGGCAGTTTACATGTCGAACTGCACGGTAGAAACGATAAAACAGCTCCTCCGTGCAGTTTTCATACCGAGTCACCGTCCACTGGGCTCAGCGAGAAAACGCGATTTCGGCGCTTCTGAGGGCCGAAAACGCGATATCGGCCGATTTGCGATCTGTCAGCAGATTCGGTTTCTGGGCAGTTTACATGTCGAACTGCACGGTAGAAACGATAAAACAGCTCCTCCGTGCAGTTTTCATACCGAGTCACCGTCCACTGGGCTCAGCGAGAAAACGCGATTTCGGCGCTTCTGAGGGCCGAAAACGCGATATCGGCCGATTTGCGATCTGTCAGCAGATTCGGTTTCTGGGCAGTTTACATGTCGAACTGCACGGTAGAAACGATAAAACAGCTCCTCCGTGCAGTTTTCATACCGAGTCACCGTCCACTGGGCTCAGCGAGAAAACGCGATTTCGGCGCTTCTGAGGGCCGAAAACGCGATATCGGCCGATTTTCGATCTGTCAGCAGATTCGGTTTCTGGGCAGTTTACATGTCGAACTGCACGGTAGAAACGATAAAACAGCTCCTCCGTGCAGTTTTCATACCGAGTCACCGTCCACTGGGCTCAGCGAGAAAACGCGATTTCGGCGCTTCTGAGGGCCGAAAACGCGATATCGGCCGATTTGCGATCTGTCAGCAGATTCGGTTTCTGGGCAGTTTACATGTCGAACTGCACGGTAGAAACGATAAAACAGCTCCTCCGTGCAGTTTTCATACCGAGTCACCGTCCACTGGGCTCAGCGAGAAAACGCGATTTCGGCGCTTCTGAGGGCCGAAAACGCGATATCGGCCGATTTGCGATCTGTCAGCAGATTCGGTTTCTGGGCAGTTTACATGTCGAACTGCACGGTAGAAACGATAAAACAGCTCCTCCGTGCAGTTTTCATACCGAGTCACCGTCCACTGGGCTCAGCGAGAAAACGCGATTTCGGCGCTTCTGAGGGCCGAAAACGCGATATCGGCCGATTTGCGATCTGTCAGCAGATTCGGTTTCTGGGCAGTTTACATGTCGAACTGCACGGTAGAAACGATAAAACAGCTCCTCCGTGCAGTTTTCATACCGAGTCACCGTCCACTGGGCTCAGCGAGAAAACGCGATTTCGGCGCTTCTGAGGGCCGAAAACGCGATATCGGCCGATTTGCGATCTGTCAGCAGATTCGGTTTCTGGGCAGTTTACATGTCGAACTGCACGGTAGAAACGATAAAACAGCTCCTCCGTGCAGTTTTCATACCGAGTCACCGTCCACTGGGCTCAGCGAGAAAACGCGATTTCGGCGCTTCTGAGGGCCGAAAACGCGATATCGGCCGATTTGCGATCTGTCAGCAGATTCGGTTTCTGGGCAGTTTACATGTCGAACTGCACGGTAGAAACGATAAAACAGCTCCTCCGTGCAGTTTTCATACCGAGTCACCGTCCACTGGGCTCAGCGAGAAAACGCGATTTCGGCGCTTCTGAGGGCCGAAAACGCGATATCGGCCGATTTGCGATCTGTCAGCAGATTCGGTTTCTGGGCAGTTTACATGTCGAACTGCACGGTAGAAACGATAAAACAGCTCCTCCGTGCAGTTTTCATACCGAGTCACCGTCCACTGGGCTCAGCGAGAAAACGCGATTTCGGCGCTTCTGAGGGCCGAAAACGCGATATCGGCCGATTTGCGATCTGTCAGCAGATTCGGTTTCTGGGCAGTTTACATGTCGAACTGCACGGTAGAAACGATAAAACAGCTCCTCCGTGCAGTTTTCATACCGAGTCACCGTCCACTGGGCTCAGCGAGAAAACGCGATTTCGGCGCTTCTGAGGGCCGAAAACGCGATATCGGCCGATTTGCGATCTGTCAGCAGATTCGGTTTCTGGGCAGTTTACATGTCGAACTGCACGGTAGAAACGATAAAACAGCTCCTCCGTGCAGTTTTCATACCGAGTCACCGTCCACTGGGCTCAGCGAGAAAACGCGATTTCGGCGCTTCTGAGGGCCGAAAACGCGATATCGGCCGATTTTCGATCTGTCAGCAGATTCGGTTTCTGGGCAGTTTACATGTCGAACTGCACGGTAGAAACGATAAAACAGCTCCTCCGTGCAGTTTTCATACCGAGTCACCGTCCACTGGGCTCAGCGAGAAAACGCGATTTGGCGCTTCTGAGGGCCGAAAACGCGATATCGGCCGATTTGCGATCTGTCAGCAGATTCGGTTTCTGGGCAGTTTACATGTCGAACTGCACGGTAGAAACGATAAAACAGCTCCTCCGTGCAGTTTTCATACCGAGTCACCGTCCACTGGGCTCAGCGAGAAAACGCGATTTCGGCGCTTCTGAGGGCCGAAAACGCGATATCGGCCGATTTGCGATCTGTCAGCAGATTCGGTTTCTGGGCAGTTTACATGTCGAACTGCACGGTAGAAACGATAAAACAGCTCCTCCGTGCAGTTTTCATACCGAGTCACCGTCCACTGGGCTCAGCGAGAAAACGCGATTTCGGCGCTTCTGAGGGCCGAAAACGCGATATCGGCCGATTTGCGATCTGTCAGCAGATTCGGTTTCTGGGCAGTTTACATGTCGAACTGCACGGTAGAAACGATAAAACAGCTCCTCCGTGCAGTTTTCATACCGAGTCACCGTCCACTGGGCTCAGCGAGAAAACGCGATTTCGGCGCTTCTGAGGGCCGAAAACGCGATATCGGCCGATTTGCGATCTGTCAGCAGATTCGGTTTCTGGGCAGTTTACATGTCGAACTGCACGGTAGAAACGATAAAACAGCTCCTCCGTGCAGTTTTCATACCGAGTCACCGTCCACTGGGCTCAGCGAGAAAACGCGATTTCGGCGCTTCTGAGGGCCGAAAACGCGATATCGGCCGATTTGCGATCTGTCAGCAGATTCGGTTTCTGGGCAGTTTACATGTCGAACTGCACGGTAGAAACGATAAAACAGCTCCTCCGTGCAGTTTTCATACCGAGTCACCGTCCACTGGGCTCAGCGAGAAAACGCGATTTCGGCGCTTCTGAGGGCCGAAAACGCGATATCGGCCGATTTTCGATCTGTCAGCAGATTCGGTTTCTGGGCAGTTTACATGTCGAACTGCACGGTAGAAACGATAAAACAGCTCCTCCGTGCAGTTTTCATACCGAGTCACCGTCCACTGGGCTCAGCGAGAAAACGCGATTTCGGCGCTTCTGAGGGCCGAAAACGCGATATCGGCCGATTTGCGATCTGTCAGCAGATTCGGTTTCTGGGCAGTTTACATGTCGAACTGCACGGTAGAAACGATAAAACAGCTCCTCCGTGCAGTTTTCATACCGAGTCACCGTCCACTGGGCTCAGCGAGAAAACGCGATTTCGGCGCTTCTGAGGGCCGAAAACGCGATATCGGCCGATTTGCGATCTGTCAGCAGATTCGGTTTCTGGGCAGTTTACATGTCGAACTGCACGGTAGAAACGATAAAACAGCTCCTCCGTGCAGTTTTCATACCGAGTCACCGTCCACTGGGCTCAGCGAGAAAACGCGATTTCGGCGCTTCTGAGGGCCGAAAACGCGATATCGGCCGATTTTCGATCTGTCAGCAGATTCGGTTTCTGGGCAGTTTACATGTCGAACTGCACGGTAGAAACGATAAAACAGCTCCTCCGTGCAGTTTTCATACCGAGTCACCGTCCACTGGGCTCAGCGAGAAAACGCGATTTCGGCGCTTCTGAGGGCCGAAAACGCGATATCGGCCGATTTTCGATCTGTCAGCAGATTCGGTTTCTGGGCAGTTTACATGTCGAACTGCACGGTAGAAACGATAAAACAGCTCCTCCGTGCAGTTTTCATACCGAGTCACCGTCCACTGGGCTCAGCGAGAAAACGCGATTTCGGCGCTTCTGAGGGCCGAAAACGCGATATCGGCCGATTTGCGATCTGTCAGCAGATTCGGTTTCTGGGCAGTTTACATGTCGAACTGCACGGTAGAAACGATAAAACAGCTCCTCCGTGCAGTTTTCATACCGAGTCACCGTCCACTGGGCTCAGCGAGAAAACGCGATTTCGGCGCTTCTGAGGGCCGAAAACGCGATATCGGCCGATTTGCGATCTGTCAGCAGATTCGGTTTCTGGGCAGTTTACATGTCGAACTGCACGGTAGAAACGATAAAACAGCTCCTCCGTGCAGTTTTCATACCGAGTCACCGTCCACTGGGCTCAGCGAGAAAACGCGATTTCGGCGCTTCTGAGGGCCGAAAACGCGATATCGGCCGATTTGCGATCTGTCAGCAGATTCGGTTTCTGGGCAGTTTACATGTCGAACTGCACGGTAGAAACGATAAAACAGCTCCTCCGTGCAGTTTTCATACCGAGTCACCGTCCACTGGGCTCAGCGAGAAAACGCGATTTCGGCGCTTCTGAGGGCCGAAAACGCGATATCGGCCGATTTGCGATCTGTCAGCAGATTCGGTTTCTGGGCAGTTTACATGTCGAACTGCACGGTAGAAACGATAAAACAGCTCCTCCGTGCAGTTTTCATACCGAGTCACCGTCCACTGGGCTCAGCGAGAAAACGCGATTTCGGCGCTTCTGAGGGCCGAAAACGCGATATCGGCCGATTTGCGATCTGTCAGCAGATTCGGTTTCTGGGCAGTTTACATGTCGAACTGCACGGTAGAAACGATAAAACAGCTCCTCCGTGCAGTTTTCATACCGAGTCACCGTCCACTGGGCTCAGCGAGAAAACGCGATTTCGGCGCTTCTGAGGGCCGAAAACGCGATATCGGCCGATTTTCGATCTGTCAGCAGATTCGGTTTCTGGGCAGTTTACATGTCGAACTGCACGGTAGAAACGATAAAACAGCTCCTCCGTGCAGTTTTCATACCGAGTCACCGTCCACTGGGCTCAGCGAGAAAACGCGATTTCGGCGCTTCTGAGGGCCGAAAACGCGATATCGGCCGATTTGCGATCTGTCAGCAGATTCGGTTTCTGGGCAGTTTACATGTCGAACTGCACGGTAGAAACGATAAAACAGCTCCTCCGTGCAGTTTTCATACCGAGTCACCGTCCACTGGGCTCAGCGAGAAAACGCGATTTCGGCGCTTCTGAGGGCCGAAAACGCGATATCGGCCGATTTGCGATCTGTCAGCAGATTCGGTTTCTGGGCAGTTTACATGTCGAACTGCACGGTAGAAACGATAAAACAGCTCCTCCGTGCAGTTTTCATACCGAGTCACCGTCCACTGGGCTCAGCGAGAAAACGCGATTTCGGCGCTTCTGAGGGCCGAAAACGCGATATCGGCCGATTTGCGATCTGTCAGCAGATTCGGTTTCTGGGCAGTTTACATGTCGAACTGCACGGTAGAAACGATAAAACAGCTCCTCCGTGCAGTTTTCATACCGAGTCACCGTCCACTGGGCTCAGCGAGAAAACGCGATTTCGGCGCTTCTGAGGGCCGAAAACGCGATATCGGCCGATTTGCGATCTGTCAGCAGATTCGGTTTCTGGGCAGTTTACATGTCGAACTGCACGGTAGAAACGATAAAACAGCTCCTCCGTGCAGTTTTCATACCGAGTCACCGTCCACTGGGCTCAGCGAGAAAACGCGATTTCGGCGCTTCTGAGGGCCGAAAACGCGATATCGGCCGATTTGCGATCTGTCAGCAGATTCGGTTTCTGGGCAGTTTACATGTCGAACTGCACGGTAGAAACGATAAAACAGCTCCTCCGTGCAGTTTTCATACCGAGTCACCGTCCACTGGGCTCAGCGAGAAAACGCGATTTCGGCGCTTCTGAGGGCCGAAAACGCGATATCGGCCGATTTTCGATCTGTCAGCAGATTCGGTTTCTGGGCAGTTTACATGTCGAACTGCACGGTAGAAACGATAAAACAGCTCCTCCGTGCAGTTTTCATACCGAGTCACCGTCCACTGGGCTCAGCGAGAAAACGCGATTTCGGCGCTTCTGAGGGCCGAAAACGCGATATCGGCCGATTTGCGATCTGTCAGCAGATTCGGTTTCTGGGCAGTTTACATGTCGAACTGCACGGTAGAAACGATAAAACAGCTCCTCCGTGCAGTTTTCATACCGAGTCACCGTCCACTGGGCTCAGCGAGAAAACGCGATTTCGGCGCTTCTGAGGGCCGAAAACGCGATATCGGCCGATTTGCGATCTGTCAGCAGATTCGGTTTCTGGGCAGTTTACATGTCGAACTGCACGGTAGAAACGATAAAACAGCTCCTCCGTGCAGTTTTCATACCGAGTCACCGTCCACTGGGCTCAGCGAGAAAACGCGATTTCGGCGCTTCTGAGGGCCGAAAACGCGATATCGGCCGATTTGCGATCTGTCAGCAGATTCGGTTTCTGGGCAGTTTACATGTCGAACTGCACGGTAGAAACGATAAAACAGCTCCTCCGTGCAGTTTTCATACCGAGTCACCGTCCACTGGGCTCAGCGAGAAAACGCGATTTCGGCGCTTCTGAGGGCCGAAAACGCGATATCGGCCGATTTGCGATCTGTCAGCAGATTCGGTTTCTGGGCAGTTTACATGTCGAACTGCACGGTAGAAACGATAAAACAGCTCCTCCGTGCAGTTTTCATACCGAGTCACCGTCCACTGGGCTCAGCGAGAAAACGCGATTTCGGCGCTTCTGAGGGCCGAAAACGCGATATCGGCCGATTTGCGATCTGTCAGCAGATTCGGTTTCTGGGCAGTTTACATGTCGAACTGCACGGTAGAAACGATAAAACAGCTCCTCCGTGCAGTTTTCATACCGAGTCACCGTCCACTGGGCTCAGCGAGAAAACGCGATTTCGGCGCTTCTGAGGGCCGAAAACGCGATATCGGCCGATTTGCGATCTGTCAGCAGATTCGGTTTCTGGGCAGTTTACATGTCGAACTGCACGGTAGAAACGATAAAACAGCTCCTCCGTGCAGTTTTCATACCGAGTCACCGTCCACTGGGCTCAGCGAGAAAACGCGATTTCGGCGCTTCTGAGGGCCGAAAACGCGATATCGGCCGATTTGCGATCTGTCAGCAGATTCGGTTTCTGGGCAGTTTACATGTCGAACTGCACGGTAGAAACGATAAAACAGCTCCTCCGTGCAGTTTTCATACCGAGTCACCGTCCACTGGGCTCAGCGAGAAAACGCGATTTCGGCGCTTCTGAGGGCCGAAAACGCGATATCGGCCGATTTGCGATCTGTCAGCAGATTCGGTTTCTGGGCAGTTTACATGTCGAACTGCACGGTAGAAACGATAAAACAGCTCCTCCGTGCAGTTTTCATACCGAGTCACCGTCCACTGGGCTCAGCGAGAAAACGCGATTTCGGCGCTTCTGAGGGCCGAAAACGCGATATCGGCCGATTTGCGATCTGTCAGCAGATTCGGTTTCTGGGCAGTTTACATGTCGAACTGCACGGTAGAAACGATAAAACAGCTCCTCCGTGCAGTTTTCATACCGAGTCACCGTCCACTGGGCTCAGCGAGAAAACGCGATTTCGGCGCTTCTGAGGGCCGAAAACGCGATATCGGCCGATTTGCGATCTGTCAGCAGATTCGGTTTCTGGGCAGTTTACATGTCGAACTGCACGGTAGAAACGATAAAACAGCTCCTCCGTGCAGTTTTCATACCGAGTCACCGTCCACTGGGCTCAGCGAGAAAACGCGATTTCGGCGCTTCTGAGGGCCGAAAACGCGATATCGGCCGATTTGCGATCTGTCAGCAGATTCGGTTTCTGGGCAGTTTACATGTCGAACTGCACGGTAGAAACGATAAAACAGCTCCTCCGTGCAGTTTTCATACCGAGTCACCGTCCACTGGGCTCAGCGAGAAAACGCGATTTCGGCGCTTCTGAGGGCCGAAAACGCGATATCGGCCGATTTGCGATCTGTCAGCAGATTCGGTTTCTGGGCAGTTTACATGTCGAACTGCACGGTAGAAACGATAAAACAGCTCCTCCGTGCAGTTTTCATACCGAGTCACCGTCCACTGGGCTCAGCGAGAAAACGCGATTTCGGCGCTTCTGAGGGCCGAAAACGCGATATCGGCCGATTTGCGATCTGTCAGCAGATTCGGTTTCTGGGCAGTTTACATGTCGAACTGCACGGTAGAAACGATAAAACAGCTCCTCCGTGCAGTTTTCATACCGAGTCACCGTCCACTGGGCTCAGCGAGAAAACGCGATTTCGGCGCTTCTGAGGGCCGAAAACGCGATATCGGCCGATTTGCGATCTGTCAGCAGATTCGGTTTCTGGGCAGTTTACATGTCGAACTGCACGGTAGAAACGATAAAACAGCTCCTCCGTGCAGTTTTCATACCGAGTCACCGTCCACTGGGCTCAGCGAGAAAACGCGATTTCGGCGCTTCTGAGGGCCGAAAACGCGATATCGGCCGATTTGCGATCTGTCAGCAGATTCGGTTTCTGGGCAGTTTACATGTCGAACTGCACGGTAGAAACGATAAAACAGCTCCTCCGTGCAGTTTTCATACCGAGTCACCGTCCACTGGGCTCAGCGAGAAAACGCGATTTCGGCGCTTCTGAGGGCCGAAAACGCGATATCGGCCGATTTGCGATCTGTCAGCAGATTCGGTTTCTGGGCAGTTTACATGTCGAACTGCACGGTAGAAACGATAAAACAGCTCCTCCGTGCAGTTTTCATACCGAGTCACCGTCCACTGGGCTCAGCGAGAAAACGCGATTTCGGCGCTTCTGAGGGCCGAAAACGCGATATCGGCCGATTTGCGATCTGTCAGCAGATTCGGTTTCTGGGCAGTTTACATGTCGAACTGCACGGTAGAAACGATAAAACAGCTCCTCCGTGCAGTTTTCATACCGAGTCACCGTCCACTGGGCTCAGCGAGAAAACGCGATTTCGGCGCTTCTGAGGGCCGAAAACGCGATATCGGCCGATTTGCGATCTGTCAGCAGATTCGGTTTCTGGGCAGTTTACATGTCGAACTGCACGGTAGAAACGATAAAACAGCTCCTCCGTGCAGTTTTCATACCGAGTCACCGTCCACTGGGCTCAGCGAGAAAACGCGATTTCGGCGCTTCTGAGGGCCGAAAACGCGATATCGGCCGATTTGCGATCTGTCAGCAGATTCGGTTTCTGGGCAGTTTACATGTCGAACTGCACGGTAGAAACGATAAAACAGCTCCTCCGTGCAGTTTTCATACCGAGTCACCGTCCACTGGGCTCAGCGAGAACACGCGATTTCGGCGCTTCTGAGGGCCGAAAACGCGATATCGGCCGATTTGCGATCTGTCAGCAGATTCGGTTTCTGGGCAGTTTACATGTCGAACTGCACGGTAGAAACGATAAAACAGCTCCTCCGTGCAGTTTTCATACCGAGTCACCGTCCACTGGGCTCAGCGAGAAAACGCGATTTCGGCGCTTCTGAGGGCCGAAAACGCGATATCGGCCGATTTGCGATCTGTCAGCAGATTCGGTTTCTGGGCAGTTTACATGTCGAACTGCACGGTAGAAACGATAAAACAGCTCCTCCGTGCAGTTTTCATACCGAGTCACCGTCCACTGGGCTCAGCGAGAAAACGCGATTTCGGCGCTTCTGAGGGCCGAAAACGCGATATCGGCCGATTTGCGATCTGTCAGCAGATTCGGTTTCTGGGCAGTTTACATGTCGAACTGCACGGTAGAAACGATAAAACAGCTCCTCCGTGCAGTTTTCATACCGAGTCACCGTCCACTCGGCTCAGCGAGAAAACGCGATTTCGGCGCTTCTGAGGGCCGAAAACGCGATATCGGCCGATTTGCGATCTGTCAGCAGATTCGGTTTCTGGGCAGTTTACATGTCGAACTGCACGGTAGAAACGATAAAACAGCTCCTCCGTGCAGTTTTCATACCGAGTCACCGTCCACTGGGCTCAGCGAGAAAACGCGATTTCGGCGCTTCTGAGGGCCGAAAACGCGATATCGGCCGATTTGCGATCTGTCAGCAGATTCGGTTTCTGGGCAGTTTACATGTCGAACTGCACGGTAGAAACGATAAAACAGCTCCTCCGTGCAGTTTTCATACCGAGTCACCGTCCACTGGGCTCAGCGAGAAAACGCGATTTCGGCGCTTCTGAGGGCCGAAAACGCGATATCGGCCGATTTGCGATCTGTCAGCAGATTCGGTTTCTGGGCAGTTTACATGTCGAACTGCACGGTAGAAACGATAAAACAGCTCCTCCGTGCAGTTTTCATACCGAGTCACCGTCCACTGGGCTCAGCGAGAAAACGCGATTTCGGCGCTTCTGAGGGCCGAAAACGCGATATCGGCCGATTTTCGATCTGTCAGCAGATTCGGTTTCTGGGCAGTTTACATGTCGAACTGCACGGTAGAAACGATAAAACAGCTCCTCCGTGCAGTTTTCATACCGAGTCACCGTCCACTGGGCTCAGCGAGAAAACGCGATTTCGGCGCTTCTGAGGGCCGAAAACGCGATATCGGCCGATTTGCGATCTGTCAGCAGATTCGGTTTCTGGGCAGTTTACATGTCGAACTGCACGGTAGAAACGATAAAACAGCTCCTCCGTGCAGTTTTCATACCGAGTCACCGTCCACTGGGCTCAGCGAGAAAACGCGATTTCGGCGCTTCTGAGGGCCGAAAACGCGATATCGGCCGATTTGCGATCTGTCAGCAGATTCGGTTTCTGGGCAGTTTACATGTCGAACTGCACGGTAGAAACGATAAAACAGCTCCTCCGTGCAGTTTTCATACCGAGTCACCGTCCACTGGGCTCAGCGAGAAAACGCGATTTCGGCGCTTCTGAGGGCCGAAAACGCGATATCGGCCGATTTGCGATCTGTCAGCAGATTCGGTTTCTGGGCAGTTTACATGTCGAACTGCACGGTAGAAACGATAAAACAGCTCCTCCGTGCAGTTTTCATACCGAGTCACCGTCCACTGGGCTCAGCGAGAAAACGCGATTTCGGCGCTTCTGAGGGCCGAAAACGCGATATCGGCCGATTTGCGATCTGTCAGCAGATTCGGTTTCTGGGCAGTTTACATGTCGAACTGCACGGTAGAAACGATAAAACAGCTCCTCCGTGCAGTTTTCATACCGAGTCACCGTCCACTGGGCTCAGCGAGAAAACGCGATTTCGGCGCTTCTGAGGGCCGAAAACGCGATATCGGCCGATTTGCGATCTGTCAGCAGATTCGGTTTCTGGGCAGTTTACATGTCGAACTGCACGGTAGAAACGATAAAACAGCTCCTCCGTGCAGTTTTCATACCGAGTCACCGTCCACTGGGCTCAGCGAGAAAACGCGATTTCGGCGCTTCTGAGGGCCGAAAACGCGATATCGGCCGATTTGCGATCTGTCAGCAGATTCGGTTTCTGGGCAGTTTACATGTCGAACTGCACGGTAGAAACGATAAAACAGCTCCTCCGTGCAGTTTTCATACCGAGTCACCGTCCACTGGGCTCAGCGAGAAAACGCGATTTCGGCGCTTCTGAGGGCCGAAAACGCGATATCGGCCGATTTGCGATCTGTCAGCAGATTCGGTTTCTGGGCAGTTTACATGTCGAACTGCACGGTAGAAACGATAAAACAGCTCCTCCGTGCAGTTTTCATACCGAGTCACCGTCCACTGGGCTCAGCGAGAAAACGCGATTTCGGCGCTTCTGAGGGCCGAAAACGCGATATCGGCCGATTTGCGATCTGTCAGCAGATTCGGTTTCTGGGCAGTTTACATGTCGAACTGCACGGTAGAAACGATAAAACAGCTCCTCCGTGCAGTTTTCATACCGAGTCACCGTCCACTCGGCTCAGCGAGAAAACGCGATTTCGGCGCTTCTGAGGGCCGAAAACGCGATATCGGCCGATTTGCGATCTGTCAGCAGATTCGGTTTCTGGGCAGTTTACATGTCGAACTGCACGGTAGAAACGATAAAACAGCTCCTCCGTGCAGTTTTCATACCGAGTCACCGTCCACTGGGCTCAGCGAGAAAACGCGATTTCGGCGCTTCTGAGGGCCGAAAACGCGATATCGGCCGATTTGCGATCTGTCAGCAGATTCGGTTTCTGGGCAGTTTACATGTCGAACTGCACGGTAGAAACGATAAAACAGCTCCTCCGTGCAGTTTTCATACCGAGTCACCGTCCACTGGGCTCAGCGAGAAAACGCGATTTCGGCGCTTCTGAGGGCCGAAAACGCGATATCGGCCGATTTGCGATCTGTCAGCAGATTCGGTTTCTGGGCAGTTTACATGTCGAACTGCACGGTAGAAACGATAAAACAGCTCCTCCGTGCAGTTTTCATACCGAGTCACCGTCCACTGGGCTCAGCGAGAAAACGCGATTTCGGCGCTTCTGAGGGCCGAAAACGCGATATCGGCCGATTTGCGATCTGTCAGCAGATTCGGTTTCTGGGCAGTTTACATGTCGAACTGCACGGTAGAAACGATAAAACAGCTCCTCCGTGCAGTTTTCATACCGAGTCACCGTCCACTGGCTCAGCGAGAAAACGCGATTTCGGCGCTTCTGAGGGCCGAAAACGCGATATCGGCCGATTTGCGATCTGTCAGCAGATTCGGTTTCTGGGCAGTTTACATGTCGAACTGCACGGTAGAAACGATAAAACAGCTCCTCCGTGCAGTTTTCATACCGAGTCACCGTCCACTCGGCTCAGCGAGAAAACGCGATTTCGGCGCTTCTGAGGGCCGAAAACGCGATATCGGCCGATTTGCGATCTGTCAGCAGATTCGGTTTCTGGGCAGTTTACATGTCGAACTGCACGGTAGAAACGATAAAACAGCTCCTCCGTGCAGTTTTCATACCGAGTCACCGTCCACTGGGCTCAGCGAGAAAACGCGATTTCGGCGCTTCTGAGGGCCGAAAACGCGATATCGGCCGATTTGCGATCTGTCAGCAGATTCGGTTTCTGGGCAGTTTACATGTCGAACTGCACGGTAGAAACGATAAAACAGCTCCTCCGTGCAGTTTTCATACCGAGTCACCGTCCACTCGGCTCAGCGAGAAAACGCGATTTCGGCGCTTCTGAGGGCCGAAAACGCGATATCGGCCGATTTGCGATCTGTCAGCAGATTCGGTTTCTGGGCAGTTTACATGTCGAACTGCACGGTAGAAACGATAAAACAGCTCCTCCGTGCAGTTTTCATACCGAGTCACCGTCCACTGGGCTCAGCGAGAAAACGCGATTTCGGCGCTTCTGAGGGCCGAAAACGCGATATCGGCCGATTTGCGATCTGTCAGCAGATTCGGTTTCTGGGCAGTTTACATGTCGAACTGCACGGTAGAAACGATAAAACAGCTCCTCCGTGCAGTTTTCATACCGAGTCACCGTCCACTGGGCTCAGCGAGAAAACGCGATTTCGGCGCTTCTGAGGGCCGAAAACGCGATATCGGCCGATTTGCGATCTGTCAGCAGATTCGGTTTCTGGGCAGTTTACATGTCGAACTGCACGGTAGAAACGATAAAACAGCTCCTCCGTGCAGTTTTCATACCGAGTCACCGTCCACTGGGCTCAGCGAGAAAACGCGATTTCGGCGCTTCTGAGGGCCGAAAACGCGATATCGGCCGATTTGCGATCTGTCAGCAGATTCGGTTTCTGGGCAGTTTACATGTCGAACTGCACGGTAGAAACGATAAAACAGCTCCTCCGTGCAGTTTTCATACCGAGTCACCGTCCACTGGGCTCAGCGAGAAAACGCGATTTCGGCGCTTCTGAGGGCCGAAAACGCGATATCGGCCGATTTGCGATCTGTCAGCAGATTCGGTTTCTGGGCAGTTTACATGTCGAACTGCACGGTAGAAACGATAAAACAGCTCCTCCGTGCAGTTTTCATACCGAGTCACCGTCCACTGGGCTCAGCGAGAAAACGCGATTTCGGCGCTTCTGAGGGCCGAAAACGCGATATCGGCCGATTTGCGATCTGTCAGCAGATTCGGTTTCTGGGCAGTTTACATGTCGAACTGCACGGTAGAAACGATAAAACAGCTCCTCCGTGCAGTTTTCATACCGAGTCACCGTCCACTCGGCTCAGCGAGAAAACGCGATTTCGGCGCTTCTGAGGGCCGAAAACGCGATATCGGCCGATTTGCGATCTGTCAGCAGATTCGGTTTCTGGGCAGTTTACATGTCGAACTGCACGGTAGAAACGATAAAACAGCTCCTCCGTGCAGTTTTCATACCGAGTCACCGTCCACTGGGCTCAGCGAGAAAACGCGATTTCGGCGCTTCTGAGGGCCGAAAACGCGATATCGGCCGATTTGCGATCTGTCAGCAGATTCGGTTTCTGGGCAGTTTACATGTCGAACTGCACGGTAGAAACGATAAAACAGCTCCTCCGTGCAGTTTTCATACCGAGTCACCGTCCACTGGGCTCAGCGAGAAAACGCGATTTCGGCGCTTCTGAGGGCCGAAAACGCGATATCGGCCGATTTGCGATCTGTCAGCAGATTCGGTTTCTGGGCAGTTTACATGTCGAACTGCACGGTAGAAACGATAAAACAGCTCCTCCGTGCAGTTTTCATACCGAGTCACCGTCCACTGGGCTCAGCGAGAAAACGCGATTTCGGCGCTTCTGAGGGCCGAAAACGCGATATCGGCCGATTTGCGATCTGTCAGCAGATTCGGTTTCTGGGCAGTTTACATGTCGAACTGCACGGTAGAAACGATAAAACAGCTCCTCCGTGCAGTTTTCATACCGAGTCACCGTCCACTGGGCTCAGCGAGAAAACGCGATTTCGGCGCTTCTGAGGGCCGAAAACGCGATATCGGCCGATTTGCGATCTGTCAGCAGATTCGGTTTCTGGGCAGTTTACATGTCGAACTGCACGGTAGAAACGATAAAACAGCTCCTCCGTGCAGTTTTCATACCGAGTCACCGTCCACTGGGCTCAGCGAGAAAACGCGATTTCGGCGCTTCTGAGGGCCGAAAACGCGATATCGGCCGATTTGCGATCTGTCAGCAGATTCGGTTTCTGGGCAGTTTACATGTCGAACTGCACGGTAGAAACGATAAAACAGCTCCTCCGTGCAGTTTTCATACCGAGTCACCGTCCACTGGGCTCAGCGAGAAAACGCGATTTCGGCGCTTCTGAGGGCCGAAAACGCGATATCGGCCGATTTGCGATCTGTCAGCAGATTCGGTTTCTGGGCAGTTTACATGTCGAACTGCACGGTAGAAACGATAAAACAGCTCCTCCGTGCAGTTTTCATACCGAGTCACCGTCCACTGGGCTCAGCGAGAAAACGCGATTTCGGCGCTTCTGAGGGCCGAAAACGCGATATCGGCCGATTTGCGATCTGTCAGCAGATTCGGTTTCTGGGCAGTTTACATGTCGAACTGCACGGTAGAAACGATAAAACAGCTCCTCCGTGCAGTTTTCATACCGAGTCACCGTCCACTGGGCTCAGCGAGAAAACGCGATTTCGGCGCTTCTGAGGGCCGAAAACGCGATATCGGCCGATTTGCGATCTGTCAGCAGATTCGGTTTCTGGGCAGTTTACATGTCGAACTGCACGGTAGAAACGATAAAACAGCTCCTCCGTGCAGTTTTCATACCGAGTCACCGTCCACTGGCTCAGCGAGAAAACGCGATTTCGGCGCTTCTGAGGGCCGAAAACGCGATATCGGCCGATTTGCGATCTGTCAGCAGATTCGGTTTCTGGGCAGTTTACATGTCGAACTGCACGGTAGAAACGATAAAACAGCTCCTCCGTGCAGTTTTCATACCGAGTCACCGTCCACTGGGCTCAGCGAGAAAACGCGATTTCGGCGCTTCTGAGGGCCGAAAACGCGATATCGGCCGATTTGCGATCTGTCAGCAGATTCGGTTTCTGGGCAGTTTACATGTCGAACTGCACGGTAGAAACGATAAAACAGCTCCTCCGTGCAGTTTTCATACCGAGTCACCGTCCACTCGGCTCAGCGAGAAAACGCGATTTCGGCGCTTCTGAGGGCCGAAAACGCGATATCGGCCGATTTGCGATCTGTCAGCAGATTCGGTTTCTGGGCAGTTTACATGTCGAACTGCACGGTAGAAACGATAAAACAGCTCCTCCGTGCAGTTTTCATACCGAGTCACCGTCCACTCGGCTCAGCGAGAAAACGCGATTTCGGCGCTTCTGAGGGCCGAAAACGCGATATCGGCCGATTTGCGATCTGTCAGCAGATTCGGTTTCTGGGCAGTTTACATGTCGAACTGCACGGTAGAAACGATAAAACAGCTCCTCCGTGCAGTTTTCATACCGAGTCACCGTCCACTGGGCTCAGCGAGAAAACGCGATTTCGGCGCTTCTGAGGGCCGAAAACGCGATATCGGCCGATTTGCGATCTGTCAGCAGATTCGGTTTCTGGGCAGTTTACATGTCGAACTGCACGGTAGAAACGATAAAACAGCTCCTCCGTGCAGTTTTCATACCGAGTCACCGTCCACTCGGCTCAGCGAGAAAACGCGATTTCGGCGCTTCTGAGGGCCGAAAACGCGATATCGGCCGATTTGCGATCTGTCAGCAGATTCGGTTTCTGGGCAGTTTACATGTCGAACTGCACGGTAGAAACGATAAAACAGCTCCTCCGTGCAGTTTTCATACCGAGTCACCGTCCACTCGGCTCAGCGAGAAAACGCGATTTCGGCGCTTCTGAGGGCCGAAAACGCGATATCGGCCGATTTGCGATCTGTCAGCAGATTCGGTTTCTGGGCAGTTTACATGTCGAACTGCACGGTAGAAACGATAAAACAGCTCCTCCGTGCAGTTTTCATACCGAGTCACCGTCCACTGGGCTCAGCGAGAAAACGCGATTTCGGCGCTTCTGAGGGCCGAAAACGCGATATCGGCCGATTTGCGATCTGTCAGCAGATTCGGTTTCTGGGCAGTTTACATGTCGAACTGCACGGTAGAAACGATAAAACAGCTCCTCCGTGCAGTTTTCATACCGAGTCACCGTCCACTGGGCTCAGCGAGAAAACGCGATTTCGGCGCTTCTGAGGGCCGAAAACGCGATATCGGCCGATTTGCGATCTGTCAGCAGATTCGGTTTCTGGGCAGTTTACATGTCGAACTGCACGGTAGAAACGATAAAACAGCTCCTCCGTGCAGTTTTCATACCGAGTCACCGTCCACTGGGCTCAGCGAGAAAACGCGATTTCGGCGCTTCTGAGGGCCGAAAACGCGATATCGGCCGATTTGCGATCTGTCAGCAGATTCGGTTTCTGGGCAGTTTACATGTCGAACTGCACGGTAGAAACGATAAAACAGCTCCTCCGTGCAGTTTTCATACCGAGTCACCGTCCACTCGGCTCAGCGAGAAAACGCGATTTCGGCGCTTCTGAGGGCCGAAAACGCGATATCGGCCGATTTGCGATCTGTCAGCAGATTCGGTTTCTGGGCAGTTTACATGTCGAACTGCACGGTAGAAACGATAAAACAGCTCCTCCGTGCAGTTTTCATACCGAGTCACCGTCCACTGGGCTCAGCGAGAAAACGCGATTTCGGCGCTTCTGAGGGCCGAAAACGCGATATCGGCCGATTTGCGATCTGTCAGCAGATTCGGTTTCTGGGCAGTTTACATGTCGAACTGCACGGTAGAAACGATAAAACAGCTCCTCCGTGCAGTTTTCATACCGAGTCACCGTCCACTCGGCTCAGCGAGAAAACGCGATTTCGGCGCTTCTGAGGGCCGAAAACGCGATATCGGCCGATTTGCGATCTGTCAGCAGATTCGGTTTCTGGGCAGTTTACATGTCGAACTGCACGGTAGAAACGATAAAACAGCTCCTCCGTGCAGTTTTCATACCGAGTCACCGTCCACTGGGCTCAGCGAGAAAACGCGATTTCGGCGCTTCTGAGGGCCGAAAACGCGATATCGGCCGATTTGCGATCTGTCAGCAGATTCGGTTTCTGGGCAGTTTACATGTCGAACTGCACGGTAGAAACGATAAAACAGCTCCTCCGTGCAGTTTTCATACCGAGTCACCGTCCACTGGCTCAGCGAGAAAACGCGATTTCGGCGCTTCTGAGGGCCGAAAACGCGATATCGGCCGATTTGCGATCTGTCAGCAGATTCGGTTTCTGGGCAGTTTACATGTCGAACTGCACGGTAGAAACGATAAAACAGCTCCTCCGTGCAGTTTTCATACCGAGTCACCGTCCACTGGGCTCAGCGAGAAAACGCGATTTCGGCGCTTCTGAGGGCCGAAAACGCGATATCGGCCGATTTGCGATCTGTCAGCAGATTCGGTTTCTGGGCAGTTTACATGTCGAACTGCACGGTAGAAACGATAAAACAGCTCCTCCGTGCAGTTTTCATACCGAGTCACCGTCCACTCGGCTCAGCGAGAAAACGCGATTTCGGCGCTTCTGAGGGCCGAAAACGCGATATCGGCCGATTTGCGATCTGTCAGCAGATTCGGTTTCTGGGCAGTTTACATGTCGAACTGCACGGTAGAAACGATAAAACAGCTCCTCCGTGCAGTTTTCATACCGAGTCACCGTCCACTCGGCTCAGCGAGAAAACGCGATTTCGGCGCTTCTGAGGGCCGAAAACGCGATATCGGCCGATTTGCGATCTGTCAGCAGATTCGGTTTCTGGGCAGTTTACATGTCGAACTGCACGGTAGAAACGATAAAACAGCTCCTCCGTGCAGTTTTCATACCGAGTCACCGTCCACTGGGCTCAGCGAGAAAACGCGATTTCGGCGCTTCTGAGGGCCGAAAACGCGATATCGGCCGATTTGCGATCTGTCAGCAGATTCGGTTTCTGGGCAGTTTACATGTCGAACTGCACGGTAGAAACGATAAAACAGCTCCTCCGTGCAGTTTTCATACCGAGTCACCGTCCACTGGGCTCAGCGAGAAAACGCGATTTCGGCGCTTCTGAGGGCCGAAAACGCGATATCGGCCGATTTGCGATCTGTCAGCAGATTCGGTTTCTGGGCAGTTTACATGTCGAACTGCACGGTAGAAACGATAAAACAGCTCCTCCGTGCAGTTTTCATACCGAGTCACCGTCCACTGGGCTCAGCGAGAAAACGCGATTTCGGCGCTTCTGAGGGCCGAAAACGCGATATCGGCCGATTTGCGATCTGTCAGCAGATTCGGTTTCTGGGCAGTTTACATGTCGAACTGCACGGTAGAAACGATAAAACAGCTCCTCCGTGCAGTTTTCATACCGAGTCACCGTCCACTCGGCTCAGCGAGAAAACGCGATTTCGGCGCTTCTGAGGGCCGAAAACGCGATATCGGCCGATTTGCGATCTGTCAGCAGATTCGGTTTCTGGGCAGTTTACATGTCGAACTGCACGGTAGAAACGATAAAACAGCTCCTCCGTGCAGTTTTCATACCGAGTCACCGTCCACTCGGCTCAGCGAGAAAACGCGATTTCGGCGCTTCTGAGGGCCGAAAACGCGATATCGGCCGATTTGCGATCTGTCAGCAGATTCGGTTTCTGGGCAGTTTACATGTCGAACTGCACGGTAGAAACGATAAAACAGCTCCTCCGTGCAGTTTTCATACCGAGTCACCGTCCACTCGGCTCAGCGAGAAAACGCGATTTCGGCGCTTCTGAGGGCCGAAAACGCGATATCGGCCGATTTGCGATCTGTCAGCAGATTCGGTTTCTGGGCAGTTTACATGTCGAACTGCACGGTAGAAACGATAAAACAGCTCCTCCGTGCAGTTTTCATACCGAGTCACCGTCCACTCGGCTCAGCGAGAAAACGCGATTTCGGCGCTTCTGAGGGCCGAAAACGCGATATCGGCCGATTTGCGATCTGTCAGCAGATTCGGTTTCTGGGCAGTTTACATGTCGAACTGCACGGTAGAAACGATAAAACAGCTCCTCCGTGCAGTTTTCATACCGAGTCACCGTCCACTCGGCTCAGCGAGAAAACGCGATTTCGGCGCTTCTGAGGGCCGAAAACGCGATATCGGCCGATTTGCGATCTGTCAGCAGATTCGGTTTCTGGGCAGTTTACATGTCGAACTGCACGGTAGAAACGATAAAACAGCTCCTCCGTGCAGTTTTCATACCGAGTCACCGTCCACTCGGCTCAGCGAGAAAACGCGATTTCGGCGCTTCTGAGGGCCGAAAACGCGATATCGGCCGATTTGCGATCTGTCAGCAGATTCGGTTTCTGGGCAGTTTACATGTCGAACTGCACGGTAGAAACGATAAAACAGCTCCTCCGTGCAGTTTTCATACCGAGTCACCGTCCACTGGGCTCAGCGAGAAAACGCGATTTCGGCGCTTCTGAGGGCCGAAAACGCGATATCGGCCGATTTGCGATCTGTCAGCAGATTCGGTTTCTGGGCAGTTTACATGTCGAACTGCACGGTAGAAACGATAAAACAGCTCCTCCGTGCAGTTTTCATACCGAGTCACCGTCCACTCGGCTCAGCGAGAAAACGCGATTTCGGCGCTTCTGAGGGCCGAAAACGCGATATCGGCCGATTTGCGATCTGTCAGCAGATTCGGTTTCTGGGCAGTTTACATGTCGAACTGCACGGTAGAAACGATAAAACAGCTCCTCCGTGCAGTTTTCATACCGAGTCACCGTCCACTGGGCTCAGCGAGAAAACGCGATTTCGGCGCTTCTGAGGGCCGAAAACGCGATATCGGCCGATTTGCGATCTGTCAGCAGATTCGGTTTCTGGGCAGTTTACATGTCGAACTGCACGGTAGAAACGATAAAACAGCTCCTCCGTGCAGTTTTCATACCGAGTCACCGTCCACTCGGCTCAGCGAGAAAACGCGATTTCGGCGCTTCTGAGGGCCGAAAACGCGATATCGGCCGATTTGCGATCTGTCAGCAGATTCGGTTTCTGGGCAGTTTACATGTCGAACTGCACGGTAGAAACGATAAAACAGCTCCTCCGTGCAGTTTTCATACCGAGTCACCGTCCACTGGCTCAGCGAGAAAACGCGATTTCGGCGCTTCTGAGGGCCGAAAACGCGATATCGGCCGATTTGCGATCTGTCAGCAGATTCGGTTTCTGGGCAGTTTACATGTCGAACTGCACGGTAGAAACGATAAAACAGCTCCTCCGTGCAGTTTTCATACCGAGTCACCGTCCACTCGGCTCAGCGAGAAAACGCGATTTCGGCGCTTCTGAGGGCCGAAAACGCGATATCGGCCGATTTGCGATCTGTCAGCAGATTCGGTTTCTGGGCAGTTTACATGTCGAACTGCACGGTAGAAACGATAAAACAGCTCCTCCGTGCAGTTTTCATACCGAGTCACCGTCCACTGGGCTCAGCGAGAAAACGCGATTTCGGCGCTTCTGAGGGCCGAAAACGCGATATCGGCCGATTTGCGATCTGTCAGCAGATTCGGTTTCTGGGCAGTTTACATGTCGAACTGCACGGTAGAAACGATAAAACAGCTCCTCCGTGCAGTTTTCATACCGAGTCACCGTCCACTCGGCTCAGCGAGAAAACGCGATTTCGGCGCTTCTGAGGGCCGAAAACGCGATATCGGCCGATTTGCGATCTGTCAGCAGATTCGGTTTCTGGGCAGTTTACATGTCGAACTGCACGGTAGAAACGATAAAACAGCTCCTCCGTGCAGTTTTCATACCGAGTCACCGTCCACTCGGCTCAGCGAGAAAACGCGATTTCGGCGCTTCTGAGGGCCGAAAACGCAACGCGATATCGGCCGATTTGCGATGTGTCAGCAGATTCGGTTTCTGGGCAGTTTACATGTCGAACTGCACGGTAGAAACGATAAAACAGCTCCTCCGTGCAGTTTTCATACCGAGTCACCGTCCACTGGGCTCAGCGAGAAAACGCGATTTCGGCGCTTCTGAGGGCCGAAAACGCGATATCGGCCGATTTGCGATCTGTCAGCAGATTCGGTTTCTGGGCAGTTTACATGTCGAACTGCACGGTAGAAACGATAAAACAGCTCCTCCGTGCAGTTTTCATACCGAGTCACCGTCCACTGGCTCAGCGAGAAAACGCGATTTCGGCGCTTCTGAGGGCCGAAAACGCGATATCGGCCGATTTTCGATCTGTCAGCAGATTCGGTTTCTGGGCAGTTTACATGTCGAACTGCACGGTAGAAACGATAAAACAGCTCCTCCGTGCAGTTTTCATACCGAGTCACCGTCCACTGGGCTCAGCGAGAAAACGCGATTTCGGCGCTTCTGAGGGCCGAAAACGCGATATCGGCCGATTTGCGATCTGTCAGCAGATTCGGTTTCTGGGCAGTTTACATGTCGAACTGCACGGTAGAAACGATAAAACAGCTCCTCCGTGCAGTTTTCATACCGAGTCACCGTCCACTGGGCTCAGCGAGAAAACGCGATTTCGGCGCTTCTGAGGGCCGAAAACGCGATATCGGCCGATTTTCGATCTGTCAGCAGATTCGGTTTCTGGGCAGTTTACATGTCGAACTGCACGTAGAAACGATAAAACAGCTCCTCCGTGCTGTTTTCATACCGAGTCACCGTCCACTGGGCTCAGCGAGAAAACGCGATTTCGGCGCTTCTGAGGGCCGAAAACGCGATATCGGCCGATTTGCGATCTGTCAGCAGATTCGGTTTCTGGGCAGTTTACATGTCGAACTGCACGGTAGAAACGATAAAACAGCTCCTCCGTGCAGTTTTCATACCGAGTCACCGTCCACTGGGCTCAGCGAGAAAACGCGATTTCGGCGCTTCTGAGGGCCGAAAACGCGATATCGGCCGATTTGCGATCTGTCAGCAGATTCGGTTTCTGGGCAGTTTACATGTCGAACTGCACGGTAGAAACGATAAAACAGCTCCTCCGTGCAGTTTTCATACCGAGTCACCGTCCACTGGGCTCAGCGAGAAAACGCGATTTCGGCGCTTCTGAGGGCCGAAAACGCGATATCGGCCGATTTTCGATCTGTCAGCAGATTCGGTTTCTGGGCAGTTTACATGTCGAACTGCACGGTAGAAACGATAAAACAGCTCCTCCGTGCAGTTTTCATACCGAGTCACCGTCCACTGGGCTCAGCGAGAAAACGCGATTTCGGCGCTTCTGAGGGCCGAAAACGCGATATCGGCCGATTTTCGATCTGTCAGCAGATTCGGTTTCTGGGCAGTTTACATGTCGAACTGCACGGTAGAAACGATAAAACAGCTCCTCCGTGCAGTTTTCATACCGAGTCACCGTCCACTGGGCTCAGCGAGAAAACGCGATTTCGGCGCTTCTGAGGGCCGAAAACGCGATATCGGCCGATTTGCGATCTGTCAGCAGATTCGGTTTCTGGGCAGTTTACATGTCGAACTGCACGGTAGAAACGATAAAACAGCTCCTCCGTGCAGTTTTCATACCGAGTCACCGTCCACTGGGCTCAGCGAGAAAACGCGATTTCGGCGCTTCTGAGGGCCGAAAACGCGATATCGGCCGATTTTCGATCTGTCAGCAGATTCGGTTTCTGGGCAGTTTACATGTCGAACTGCACGGTAGAAACGATAAAACAGCTCCTCCGTGCAGTTTTCATACCGAGTCACCGTCCACTGGCTCAGCGAGAAAACGCGATTTCGGCGTTCTGAGGGCCGAAAACGCGATATCGGCCGATTTTCGATCTGTCAGCAGATTCGGTTTCTGGGCAGTTTACATGTCGAACTGCACGGTAGAAACGATAAAACAGCTCCTCCGTGCAGTTTTCATACCGAGTCACCGTCCACTGGGCTCAGCGAGAAAACGCGATTTCGGCGCTTCTGAGGGCCGAAAACGCGATATCGGCCGATTTTCGATCTGTCAGCAGATTCGGTTTCTGGGCAGTTTACATGTCGAACTGCACGGTAGAAACGATAAAACAGCTCCTCCGTGCAGTTTTCATACCGAGTCACCGTCCACTGGGCTCAGCGAGAAAACGCGATTTCGGCGCTTCTGAGGGCCGAAAACGCGATATCGGCCGATTTGCGATCTGTCAGCAGATTCGGTTTCTGGGCAGTTTACATGTCGAACTGCACGGTAGAAACGATAAAACAGCTCCTCCGTGCAGTTTTCATACCGAGTCACCGTCCACTGGGCTCAGCGAGAAAACGCGATTTCGGCGCTTCTGAGGGCCGAAAACGCGATATCGGCCGATTTTCGATCTGTCAGCAGATTCGGTTTCTGGGCAGTTTACATGTCGAACTGCACGGTAGAAACGATAAAACAGCTCCTCCGTGCAGTTTTCATACCGAGTCACCGTCCACTGGGCTCAGCGAGAAAACGCGATTTCGGCGCTTCTGAGGGCCGAAAACGCGATATCGGCCGATTTGCGATCTGTCAGCAGATTCGGTTTCTGGGCAGTTTACATGTCGAACTGCACGGTAGAAACGATAAAACAGCTCCTCCGTGCAGTTTTCATACCGAGTCACCGTCCACTGGCTCAGCGAGAAAACGCGATTTCGGCGCTTCTGAGGGCCGAAAACGCGATATCGGCCGATTTGCGATCTGTCAGCAGATTCGGTTTCTGGGCAGTTTACATGTCGAACTGCACGGTAGAAACGATAAAACAGCTCCTCCGTGCAGTTTTCATACCGAGTCACCGTCCACTGGGCTCAGCGAGAAAACGCGATTTCGGCGCTTCTGAGGGCCGAAAACGCGATATCGGCCGATTTGCGATCTGTCAGCAGATTCGGTTTCTGGGCAGTTTACATGTCGAACTGCACGGTAGAAACGATAAAACAGCTCCTCCGTGCAGTTTTCATACCGAGTCACCGTCCACTGGGCTCAGCGAGAAAACGCGATTTCGGCGCTTCTGAGGGCCGAAAACGCGATATCGGCCGATTTGCGATCTGTCAGCAGATTCGGTTTCTGGGCAGTTTACATGTCGAACTGCACGGTAGAAACGATAAAACAGCTCCTCCGTGCAGTTTTCATACCGAGTCACCGTCCACTGGGCTCAGCGAGAAAACGCGATTTCGGCGCTTCTGAGGGCCGAAAACGCGATATCGGCCGATTTGCGATCTGTCAGCAGATTCGGTTTCTGGGCAGTTTACATGTCGAACTGCACGGTAGAAACGATAAAACAGCTCCTCCGTGCAGTTTTCATACCGAGTCACCGTCCACTGGGCTCAGCGAGAAAACGCGATTCAGCTCCGTGCAGTTTTCATACCGAGTCACCGTCCACTGGGCTCAGCGAGAAAACGCGATTTCGGCGCTTCTGAGGGCCGAAAACGCGATATCGGCCGATTTTCGATCTGTCAGCAGATTCGGTTTCTGGGCAGTTTACATGTCGAACTGCACGGTAGAAACGATAAAACAGCTCCTCCGTGCAGTTTTCATACCGAGTCACCGTCCACTGGGCTCAGCGAGAAAACGCGATTTCGGCGCTTCTGAGGGCCGAAAACGCGATATCGGCCGATTTTCGATCTGTCAGCAGATTCGGTTTCTGGGCAGTTTACATGTCGAACTGCACGGTAGAAACGATAAAACAGCTCCTCCGTCTGAGGCCGAAAACGCGATATCGGCCGATTTGCGATCTGTCAGCAGATTCGGTTTCTGGGCAGTTTACATGTCGAACTGCACGGTAGAAACGATAAAACAGCTCCCCCGTGCAGTTTTCATACCGAGTCACCGTCCACTGGGCTCAGCGAGAAAACGCGATTTCGGCGCTTCTGAGGGCCGAAAACGCGATATCGGCCGATTTGCGATCTGTCAGCAGATTCGGTTTCTGGGCAGTTTACATGTCGAACTGCACGGTAGAAACGATAAAACAGCTCCTCCGTGCAGTTTTCATACCGAGTCACCGTCCACTGGGCTCAGCGAGAAAAAGCGCGATTTCGGCGCTTCTGAGGGCCGAAAACGCGATATCGGCCGATTTTCGATCTGTCAGCAGATTCGGTTTCTGGGCAGTTTACATGTCGAACTGCACGGTAGAAACGATAAAACAGCTCCTCCGTGCAGTTTTCATACCGAGTCACCGTCCACTGGGCTCAGCGAGAAAACGCGATTTCGGCGCTTCTGAGGGCCGAAAACGCGATATCGGCCGATTTTCGATCTGTCAGCAGATTCGGTTTCTGGGCAGTTTACATGTCGAACTGCACGGTAGAAACGATAAAACAGCTCCTCCGTGCAGTTTTCATACCGAGTCACCGTCCACTGGGCTCAGCGAGAAAACGCGATTTCGGCGCTTCTGAGGGCCGAAAACGCGATATCGGCCGATTTTCGATCTGTCAGCAGATTCGGTTTTCTGGGCAGTTTACATGTCGAACTGCACGGTAGAAACGATAAAACAGCTCCTCCGTGCAGTTTTCATACCGAGTCACCGTCCACTGGGCTCAGCGAGAAAACGCGATTTCGGCGCTTCTGAGGGCCGAAAACGCGATATCGGCCGATTTTCGATCTGTCAGCAGATTCGGTTTCTGGGCAGTTTACATGTCGAACTGCACGGTAGAAACGATAAAACAGCTCCTCCGTGCAGTTTTCATACCGAGTCACCGTCCACTGGGCTCAGCGAGAAAACGCGATTTCGGCGCTTCTGAGGGCCGAAAACGCGATATCGGCCGATTTGCGATCTGTCAGCAGATTCGGTTTCTGGGCAGTTTACATGTCGAACTGCACGGTAGAAACGATAAAACAGCTCCTCCGTGCAGTTTTCATACCGAGTCACCGTCCACTGGGCTCAGCGAGAAAACGCGATTTCGGCGCTTCTGAGGGCCGAAAACGCGATATCGGCCGATTTTCGATCTGTCAGCAGATTCGGTTTCTGGGCAGTTTACATGTCGAACTGCACGGTAGAAACGATAAAACAGCTCCTCCGTGCAGTTTTCATACCGAGTCACCGTCCACTGGGCTCAGCGAGAAAACGCGATTTCGGCGCTTCTGAGGGCCGAAAACGCGATATCGGCCGATTTTCGATCTGTCAGCAGATTCGGTTTCTGGGCAGTTTACATGTCGAACTGCACGGTAGAAACGATAAAACAGCTCCTCCGTGCAGTTTTCATACCGAGTCACCGTCCACTGGGCTCAGCGAGAAAACGCGATTTCGGCGCTTCTGAGGGCCGAAAACGCGATATCGGCCGATTTTCGATCTGTCAGCAGATTCGGTTTCTGGGCAGTTTACATGTCGAACTGCACGGTAGAAACGATAAAACAGCTCCTCCGTGCAGTTTTCATACCGAGTCACCGTCCACTGGGCTCAGCGAGAAAACGCGATTTCGGCGCTTCTGAGGGCGAAAACGCGATATCGGCCGATTTGCGATCTGTCAGCAGATTCGGTTTCTGGGCAGTTTACATGTCGAACTGCACGGTAGAAACGATAAAACAGCTCCTCCGTGCAGTTTTCATACCGAGTCACCGTCCACTGGGCTCAGCGAGAAAACGCGATTTCGGCGCTTCTGAGGGCCGAAAACGCGATATCGGCCGATTTTCGATCTGTCAGCAGATTCGGTTTCTGGGCAGTTTACATGTCGAACTGCACGGTAGAAACGATAAAACAGCTCCTCCGTGCAGTTTTCATACCGAGTCACCGTCCACTGGGCTCAGCGAGAAAACGCGATTTCGGCGCTTCTGAGGGCCGAAAACGCGATATCGGCCGATTTTCGATCTGTCAGCAGATTCGGTTTCTGGGCAGTTTACATGTCGAACTGCACGGTAGAAACGATAAAACAGCTCCTCCGTGCAGTTTTCATACCGAGTCACCGTCCACTGGGCTCAGCGAGAAAACGCGATTTCGGCGCTTCTGAGGGCCGAAAACGCGATATCGGCCGATTTTCGATCTGTCAGCAGATTCGGTTTCTGGGCAGTTTACATGTCGAACTGCACGGTAGAAACGATAAAACAGCTCCTCCGTGCAGTTTTCATACCGAGTCACCGTCCACTGGGCTCAGCGAGAAAACGCGATTTCGGCGCTTCTGAGGGCCGAAAACGCGATATCGGCCGATTTGCGATCTGTCAGCAGATTCGGTTTCTGGGCAGTTTACATGTCGAACTGCACGGTAGAAACGATAAAACAGCTCCTCCGTGCAGTTTTCATACCGAGTCACCGTCCACTGGGCTCAGCGAGAAAACGCGATTTCGGCGCTTCTGAGGGCCGAAAACGCGATATCGGCCGATTTTCGATCTGTCAGCAGATTCGGTTTCTGGGCAGTTTACATGTCGAACTGCACGGTAGAAACGATAAAACAGCTCCTCCGTGCAGTTTTCATACCGAGTCACCGTCCACTGGGCTCAGCGAGAAAACGCGATTTCGGCGCTTCTGAGGGCCGAAAACGCGATATCGGCCGATTTGCGATCTGTCAGCAGATTCGGTTTCTGGGCAGTTTACATGTCGAACTGCACGGTAGAAACGATAAAACAGCTCCTCCGTGCAGTTTTCATACCGAGTCACCGTCCACTGGGCTCAGCGAGAAAACGCGATTTCGGCGCTTCTGAGGGCCGAAAACGCGATATCGGCCGATTTGCGATCTGTCAGCAGATTCGGTTTCTGGGCAGTTTACATGTCGAACTGCACGGTAGAAACGATAAAACAGCTCCTCCGTGCAGTTTTCATACCGAGTCACCGTCCACTGGGCTCAGCGAGAAAACGCGATTTCGGCGCTTCTGAGGGCCGAAAACGCGATATCGGCCGATTTTCGATCTGTCAGCAGATTCGGTTTCTGGGCAGTTTACATGTCGAACTGCACGGTAGAAACGATAAAACAGCTCCTCCGTGCAGTTTTCATACCGAGTCACCGTCCACTGGGCTCAGCGAGAAAACGCGATTTCGGCGCTTCTGAGGGCCGAAAACGCGATATCGGCCGATTTTCGATCTGTCAGCAGATTCGGTTTCTGGGCAGTTTACATGTCGAACTGCACGGTAGAAACGATAAAACAGCTCCTCCGTGCAGTTTTCATACCGAGTCACCGTCCACTGGGCTCAGCGAGAAAACGCGATTTCGGCGCTTCTGAGGGCCGAAAACGCGATATCGGCCGATTTTCGATCTGTCAGCAGATTCGGTTTCTGGGCAGTTTACATGTCGAACTGCACGGTAGAAACGATAAAACAGCTCCTCCGTGCAGTTTTCATACCGAGTCACCGTCCACTGGGCTCAGCGAGAAAACGCGATTTCGGCGCTTCTGAGGGCCGAAAACGCGATATCGGCCGATTTGCGATCTGTCAGCAGATTCGGTTTCTGGGCAGTTTACATGTCGAACTGCACGGTAGAAACGATAAAACAGCTCCTCCGTGCAGTTTTCATACCGAGTCACCGTCCACTGGGCTCAGCGAGAAAACGCGATTTCGGCGCTTCTGAGGGCCGAAAACGCGATATCGGCCGATTTTCGATCTGTCAGCAGATTCGGTTTCTGGGCAGTTTACATGTCGAACTGCACGGTAGAAACGATAAAACAGCTCCTCCGTGCAGTTTTCATACCGAGTCACCGTCCACTGGGCTCAGCGAGAAAACGCGATTTCGGCGCTTCTGAGGGCCGAAAACGCGATATCGGCCGATTTGCGATCTGTCAGCAGATTCGGTTTCTGGGCAGTTTACATGTCGAACTGCACGGTAGAAACGATAAAACAGCTCCTCCGTGCAGTTTTCATACCGAGTCACCGTCCACTGGGCTCAGCGAGAAAACGCGATTTCGGCGCTTCTGAGGGCCGAAAACGCGATATCGGCCGATTTTCGATCTGTCAGCAGATTCGGTTTCTGGGCAGTTTACATGTCGAACTGCACGGTAGAAACGATAAAACAGCTCCTCCGTGCAGTTTTCATACCGAGTCACCGTCCACTGGGCTCAGCGAGAAAACGCGATTTCGGCGCTTCTGAGGGCCGAAAACGCGATATCGGCCGATTTTCGATCTGTCAGCAGATTCGGTTTCTGGGCAGTTTACATGTCGAACTGCACGGTAGAAACGATAAAACAGCTCCTCCGTGCAGTTTTCATACCGAGTCACCGTCCACTGGGCTCAGCGAGAAAACGCGATTTCGGCGCTTCTGAGGGCCGAAAACGCGATATCGGCCGATTTGCGATCTGTCAGCAGATTCGGTTTCTGGGCAGTTTACATGTCGAACTGCACGGTAGAAACGATAAAACAGCTCCTCCGTGCAGTTTTCATACCGAGTCACCGTCCACTGGGCTCAGCGAGAAAACGCGATTTCGGCGCTTCTGAGGGCCGAAAACGCGATATCGGCCGATTTGCGATCTGTCAGCAGATTCGGTTTCTGGGCAGTTTACATGTTTCGGCGCTCCTGAGGGCCGAAAACGCGATATCGGCCGATTTGCGATCTGTCAGCAGATTCGGTTTCTGGGCAGTGTACATGTCGAACTGCACGGTAGAAACGATAAAACAGCTCCTCCGTGCAGTTTTCATACCGAGTCACCGTCCACTCGGCTCAGCGAGAAAACGCGATTTCGGCACTTCTGAGGGCCGAAAACGCGATATCGGCCGATTTTCGATCTGTCAGCAGATTCGGTTTCTGGGCAGTTTACATGTCGAACTGCACGGTAGAAACGATAAAACAGCTCCTCCGTGCAGTTTTCATACCGAGTCACCGTCCACTGGGCTCAGCGAGAAAACGCGATTTCGGCGCTTCTGAGGGCCGAAAACGCGATATCGGCCGATTTTCGATCTGTCAGCAGATTCGGTTTCTGGGCAGTTTACATGTCGAACTGCACGGTAGAAACGATAAAACAGCTCCTCCGTGCAGTTTTCATACCGAGTCACCGTCCACTGGGCTCAGCGAGAAAACGCGATTTCGGCGCTTCTGAGGGCCGAAAACGCGATATCGGCCGATTTGCGATCTGTCAGCAGATTCGGTTTCTGGGCAGTTTACATGTCGAACTGCACGGTAGAAACGATAAAACAGCTCCTCCGTGCAGTTTTCATACCGAGTCACCGTCCACTGGGCTCAGCGAGAAAACGCGATTTCGGCGCTTCTGAGGGCCGAAAACGCGATATCGGCCGATTTGCGATCTGTCAGCAGATTCGGTTTCTGGGCAGTTTACATGTCGAACTGCACGGTAGAAACGATAAAACAGCTCCTCCGTGCAGTTTTCATACCGAGTCACCGTCCACTGGGCTCAGCGAGAAAACGCGATTTCGGCGCTTCTGAGGGCCGAAAACGCGATATCGGCCGATTTTCGATCTGTCAGCAGATTCGGTTTCTGGGCAGTTTACATGTCGAACTGCACGGTAGAAACGATAAAACAGCTCCTCCGTGCAGTTTTCATACCGAGTCACCGTCCACTGGGCTCAGCGAGAAAACGCGATTTCGGCGCTTCTGAGGGCCGAAAACGCGATATCGGCCGATTCGATCTGTCAGCAGATTCGGTTTCTGGGCAGTTTACATGTCGAACTGCACGGTAGAAACGATAAAACAGCTCCTCCGTGCAGTTTTCATACCGAGTCACCGTCCACTGGGCTCAGCGAGAAAACGCGATTTCGGCGCTTCTGAGGGCCGAAAACGCGATATCGGCCGATTTTCGATCTGTCAGCAGATTCGGTTTCTGGGCAGTTTACATGTCGAACTGCACGGTAGAAACGATAAAACAGCTCCTCCGTGCAGTTTTCATACCGAGTCACCGTCCACTGGGCTCAGCGAGAAAACGCGATTTCGGCGCTTCTGAGGGCCGAAAACGCGATATCGGCCGATTTTCGATCTGTCAGCAGATTCGGTTTCTGGGCAGTTTACATGTCGAACTGCACGGTAGAAACGATAAAACAGCTCCTCCGTGCAGTTTTCATACCGAGTCACCGTCCACTGGGCTCAGCGAGAAAACGCGATTTCGGCGCTTCTGAGGGCCGAAAACGCGATATCGGCCGATTTGCGATCTGTCAGCAGATTCGGTTTCTGGGCAGTTTACATGTCGAACTGCACGGTAGAAACGATAAAACAGCTCCTCCGTGCTGTTTTCATACCGAGTCACCGTCCACTGGGCTCAGCGAGAAAACGCGATTTCGGCGCTTCTGAGGGCCGAAAACGCGATATCGGCCGATTTGCGATCTGTCAGCAGATTCGGTTTCTGGGCAGTTTACATGTCGAACTGCACGGTAGAAACGATAAAACAGCTCCTCCGTGCAGTTTTCATACCGAGTCACCGTCCACTGGGCTCAGCGAGAAAACGCGATTTCGGCGCTTCTGAGGGCCGAAAACGCGATATCGGCCGATTTGCGATCTGTCAGCAGATTCGGTTTCTGGGCAGTTTACATGTCGAACTGCACGGTAGAAACGATAAAACAGCTCCTCCGTGCAGTTTTCATACCGAGTCACCGTCCACTGGGCTCAGCGAGAAAACGCGATTTCGGCGCTTCTGAGGGCCGAAAACGCGATATCGGCCGATTTTCGATCTGTCAGCAGATTCGGTTTCTGGGCAGTTTACATGTCGAACTGCACGAGACGATGCACGGTAGAAACGATAAAACAGCTCCTCCGTGCAGTTTTCATACCGAGTCACCGTCCACTGGGCTCAGCGAGAAAACGCGATTTCGGCGCTTCTGAGGGCCGAAAACGCGATATCGGCCGATTTTCGATCTGTCAGCAGATTCGGTTTCTGGGCAGTTTACATGTCGAACTGCACGGTAGAAACGATAAAACAGCTCCTCCGTGCAGTTTTCATACCGAGTCACCGTCCACTGGGCTCAGCGAGAAAACGCGATTTCGGCGCTTCTGAGGGCCGAAAACGCGATATCGGCCGATTTTCGATCTGTCAGCAGATTCGGTTTCTGGGCAGTTTACATGTCGAACTGCACGGTAGAAACGATAAAACAGCTCCTCCGTGCAGTTTTCATACCGAGTCACGATAAAACAGCTCCCCCGTGCAGTTTTCATACCGAGTCACCGTCCACTGGGCTCAGCGAGAAAACGCGATTTCGGCGCTTCTGAGGGCCGAAAACGCGATATCGGCCGATTTGCGATCTGTCAGCAGATTCGGTTTCTGGGCAGTTTACATGTCGAACTGCACGGTAGAAACGATAAAACAGCTCCTCCGTGCAGTTTTCATACCGAGTCACCGTCCACTGGGCTCAGCGAGAAAACGCGATTTCGGCGCTTCTGAGGGCCGAAAACGCGATATCGGCCGATTTTCGATCTGTCAGCAGATTCGGTTTCTGGGCAGTTTACATGTCGAACTGCACGGTAGAAACGATAAAACAGCTCCTCCGTGCAGTTTTCATACCGAGTCACCGTCCACTGGGCTCAGCGAGAAAACGCGATTTCGGCGCTTCTGAGGGCCGAAAACGCGATATCGGCCGATTTTCGATCTGTCAGCAGATTCGGTTTCTGGGCAGTTTACATGTCGAACTGCACGGTAGAAACGATAAAACAGCTCCTCCGTGCAGTTTTCATACCGAGTCACCGTCCACTGGGCTCAGCGAGAAAACGCGATTTCGGCGCTTCTGAGGGCCGAAAACGCGATATCGGCCGATTTGCGATCTGTCAGCAGATTCGGTTTCTGGGCAGTTTACATGTCGAACTGCACGGTAGAAACGATAAAACAGCTCCTCCGTGCAGTTTTCATACCGAGTCACCGTCCACTGGGCTCAGCGAGAAAACGCGATTTCGGCGCTTCTGAGGGCCGAAAACGCGATATCGGCCGATTTTCGATCTGTCAGCAGATTCGGTTTCTGGGCAGTTTACATGTCGAACTGCACGGTAGAAACGATAAAACAGCTCCTCCGTGCAGTTTTCATACCGAGTCACCGTCCACTGGGCTCAGCGAGAAAACGCGATTTCGGCGCTTCTGAGGGCCGAAAACGCGATATCGGCCGATTTTCGATCTGTCAGCAGATTCGGTTTCTGGGCAGTTTACATGTCGAACTGCACGGTAGAAACGATAAAACAGCTCCTCCGTGCAGTTTTCATACCGAGTCACCGTCCACTGGGCTCAGCGAGAAAACGCGATTTCGGCGCTTCTGAGGGCCGAAAAACGCGATATCGGCCGATTTTCGATCTGTCAGCAGATTCGGTTTCTGGGCAGTTTACATGTCGAACTGCACGGTAGAAACGATAAAACAGCTCCTCCGTGCAGTTTTCATACCGAGTCACCGTCCACTGGGCTCAGCGAGAAAACGCGATTTCGGCGCTTCTGAGGGCCGAAAACGCGATATCGGCCGATTTGCGATCTGTCAGCAGATTCGTTTTCTGGGCAGTTTACATGTCGAACTGCACCGTAGAAACGATAAAACAGCTCCTCCGTGCTGTTTTCATACCGAGTCACCGTCCACTGGGCTCAGCGAGAAAACGCGATTTCGGCGCTTCTGAGGGCCGAAAACGCGATATCGGCCGATTTGCGATCTGTCAGCAGATTCGGTTTCTGGGCAGTTTACATGTCGAACTGCACGGTAGAAACGATAAAACAGCTCCTCCGTGCAGTTTTCATACCGAGTCACCGTCCACTGGGCTCAGCGAGAAAACGCGATTTCGGCGCTTCTGAGGGCCGAAAACGCGATATCGGCCGATTTGCGATCTGTCAGCAGATTCGGTTTCTGGGCAGTTTACATGTCGAACTGCACGGTAGAAACGATAAAACAGCTCCTCCGTGCAGTTTTCATACCGAGTCACCGTCCACTGGGCTCAGCGAGAAAACGCGATTTCGGCGCTTCTGAGGGCCGAAAACGCGATATCGGCCGATTTTCGATCTGTCAGCAGATTCGGTTTCTGGGCAGTTTACATGTCGAACTGCACGGTACAGCTCCTCCGTGCAGTTTTCATACCGAGTCACCGTCCACTGGGCTCAGCGAGAAAACGCGATTTCGGCGCTTCTGAGGGCCGAAAACGCGATATCGGCCGATTTGCGATCTGTCAGCAGATTCGGTTTCTGGGCAGTTTACATGTCGAACTGCACGGTGAAAACGATAAAACAGCTCCTCCGTGCAGTTTTCATACCGAGTCACCGTCCACTCGGCTCAGCGAGAAAACGCGATTTCGGCGCTTCTGAGGGCCGAAAACGCGATATCGGCCGATTTTCGATCTGTCAGCAGATTCGGTTTCTTGGCAGTTTACATGTCGAACTGCACGGTAGAAACGATAAAACAGCTCCTCCGTGCAGTTTTCATACCGAGTCACCGTCCACTGGGCTCAGCGAGAAAACGCGATTTCGGCGCTTCTGAGGGCCGAAAACGCGATATCGGCCGATTTTCGATCTGTCAGCAGATTCGGTTTCTGGGCAGTTTACATGTCGAACTGCACGGTAGAAACGATAAACAGCTCCTCCGTGCAGTTTTCATACCGAGTCACCGTCCACTGGGCTCAGCGAGAAAACGCGATTTCGGCGCTTCTGAGGGCCGAAAACGCGATATCGGCCGATTTGCGATCTGTCAGCAGATTCGGTTTCTGGGCAGTTTACATGTCGAACTGCACGGTAGAAACGATAAAACAGCTCCCCCGTGCAGTTTTCATACCGAGTCACCGTCCACTGGGCTCAGCGAGAAAACGCGATTTCGGCGCTTCTGAGGGCCGAAAACGCGATATCGGCCGATTTGCGATCTGTCAGCAGATTCGGTTTCTGGGCAGTTTACATGTCGAACTGCACGGTGAAAACGATAAAACGTCGATTTCGCGTTTTCGGCGCTCAGAAGCGGCGAAATAGCGTTTTCTCGCTGAGCCGAGTGAACGGTGACTCGGTATGAAAAATGCACGGAGGAGCAGTTTTATCGTTTCTCCCGTGCGTTTCGACGTCTGAAACGCCCAGAAAGCGAATCTGCTTACAGATCGCAAATAGGTCGATTTCGCGTTTTCGGCGCTAATAGGTCGATTTCGCGTGTTCGGCGCTCAGAAGCGGCGAAATAGCGTTTTCTCGCTGAGCCGAGTGAACGGTGACTCGGTATGAAAAATGCACGGAGGAGCAGTTTTATCGTTTCTCCCGTGCGTTTCGACGTCTGAAACGCCCAGAAAGCGAATCTGCTTACAGATCGCAAATAGGTCGATTTCGCGTTTTTCGGCGCTCAGAAGCGGCGAAATAGCGTTTTCTCGCTGAGCCGAGTGAACGGTGACTCGGTATGAAAAATGCACGGAGGAGCAGTTTTATCGTTTCTCCCGTGCGTTTCGACGTCTGAAACGCCCAGAAAGCGAATCTGCTTACAGATCGCAAATAGGTCGATTTCGCGTGTTCGGCGCTCAGAAGCGGCGAAATAGCGTTTTCTCGCTGAGCCGAGTGAACGGTGACTCGGTATGAAAAATGCACGGAGGAGCAGTTTTATCGTTTCTCCCGTGCGTTTCGACGTCTGAAACGCCCAGAAAGCGAATCTGCTTACAGATCGCAAATAGGTCGATTTCGCGTGTTCGGCGCTCAGAAGCGGCGAAATAGCGTTTTCTCGCTGAGCCGAGTGAACGGTGACTCGGTATGAAAAATGCACGGAGGAGCAGTTTTATCGTTTCTCCCGTGCGTTTCGACGTCTGAAACGCCCAGAAAGCGAATCTGCTTACAGATCGCAAATAGGTCGATTTCGCGTGTTCGGCGCTCAGAAGCGGCGAAATAGCGTTTTCTCGCTGAGCCGAGTGAACGGTGACTCGGTATGAAAAATGCACGGAGGAGCAGTTTTATCGTTTCTCCCGTGCGTTTCGACGTCTGAAACGCCCAGAAAGCGAATCTGCTTACAGATCGCAAATAGGTCGATTTCGCGTGTTCGGCGCTCAGAAGCGGCGAAATAGCGTTTTCTCGCTGAGCCGAGTGAACGGTGACTCGGTATGAAAAATGCACGGAGGAGCAGTTTTATCGTTTCTCCCGTGCGTTTCGACGTCTGAAACGCCCAGAAAGCGAATCTGCTTACAGATCGCAAATAGGTCGATTTCGCGTGTTCGGCGCTCAGAAGCGGCGAAATAGCGTTTTCTCGCTGAGCCGAGTGAACGGTGACTCGGTATGAAAAATGCACGGAGGAGCAGTTTTATCGTTTCTCCCGTGCGTTTCGACGTCTGAAACGCCCAGAAAGCGAATCTGCTTACAGATCGCAAATAGGTCGATTTCGCGTGTTCGGCGCTCAGAAGCGGCGAAATAGCGTTTTCTCGCTGAGCCGAGTGAACGGTGACTCGGTATGAAAAATGCACGGAGGAGCAGTTTTATCGTTTCTCCCGTGCGTTTCGACGTCTGAAACGCCCAGAAAGCGAATCTGCTTACAGATCGCAAATAGGTCGATTTCGCGTGTTCGGCGCTCAGAAGCGGCGAAATAGCGTTTTCTCGCTGAGCCGAGTGAACGGTGACTCGGTATGAAAAATGCACGGAGGAGCAGTTTTATCGTTTCTCCCGTGCGTTTCGACGTCTGAAACGCCCAGAAAGCGAATCTGCTTACAGATCGCAAATAGGTCGATTTCGCGTTTTCGGCGCTCAGAAGCGGCGAAATAGCGTTTTCTCGCTGAGCCGAGTGAACGGTGACTCGGTATGAAAAATGCACGGAGGAGCAGTTTTATCGTTTCTCCCGTGCGTTTCGACGTCTGAAACGCCCAGAAAGCGAATCTGCTTACAGATCGCAAATAGGTCGATTTCGCGTGTTCGGCGCTCAGAAGCGGCGAAATAGCGTTTTCTCGCTGAGCCGAGTGAACGGTGACTCGGTATGAAAAATGCACGGAGGAGCAGTTTTATCGTTTCTCCCGTGCGTTTCGACGTCTGAAACGCCCAGAAAGCGAATCTGCTTACAGATCGCAAATAGGTCGATTTCGCGTGTTCGGCGCTCAGAAGCGGCGAAATAGCGTTTTCTCGCTGAGCCGAGTGAACGGTGACTCGGTATGAAAAATGCACGGAGGAGCAGTTTTATCGTTTCTCCCGTGCGTTTCGACGTCTGAAACGCCCAGAAAGCGAATCTGCTTACAGATCGCAAATAGGTCGATTTCGCGTGTTCGGCGCTCAGAAGCGGCGAAATAGCGTTTTCTCGCTGAGCCGAGTGAACGGTGACTCGGTATGAAAAATGCACGGAGGAGCAGTTTTATCGTTTCTCCCGTGCGTTTCGACGTCTGAAACGCCCAGAAAGCGAATCTGCTTACAGATCGCAAATAGGTCGATTTCGCGTGTTCGGCGCTCAGAAGCGGCGAAATAGCGTTTTCTCGCTGAGCCGAGTGAACGGTGACTCGGTATGAAAAATGCACGGAGGAGCAGTTTTATCGTTTCTCCCGTGCGTTTCGACGTCTGAAACGCCCAGAAAGCGAATCTGCTTACAGATCGCAAATAGGTCGATTTCGCGTGTTCGGCGCTCAGAAGCGGCGAAATAGCGTTTTCTCGCTGAGCCGAGTGAACGGTGACTCGGTATGAAAAATGCACGGAGGAGCAGTTTTATCGTTTCTCCCGTGCGTTTCGACGTCTGAAACGCCCAGAAAGCGAATCTGCTTACAGATCGCAAATAGGTCGATTTCGCGTGTTCGGCGCTCAGAAGCGGCGAAATAGCGTTTTCTCGCTGAGCCGAGTGAACGGTGACTCGGTATGAAAAATGCACGGAGGAGCAGTTTTATCGTTTCTCCCGTGCGTTTCGACGTCTGAAACGCCCAGAAAGCGAATCTGCTTACAGATCGCAAATAGGTCGATTTCGCGTGTTCGGCGCTCAGAAGCGGCGAAATAGCGTTTTCTCGCTGAGCCGAGTGAACGGTGACTCGGTATGAAAAATGCACGGAGGAGCAGTTTTATCGTTTCTCCCGTGCGTTTCGACGTCTGAAACGCCCAGAAAGCGAATCTGCTTACAGATCGCAAATAGGTCGATTTCGCGTGTTCGGCGCTCAGAAGCGGCGAAATAGCGTTTTCTCGCTGAGCCGAGTGAACGGTGACTCGGTATGAAAAATGCACGGAGGAGCAGTTTTATCGTTTCTCCCGTGCGTTTCGACGTCTGAAACGCCCAGAAAGCGAATCTGCTTACAGATCGCAAATAGGTCGATTTCGCGTGTTCGGCGCTCAGAAGCGGCGAAATAGCGTTTTCTCGCTGAGCCGAGTGAACGGTGACTCGGTATGAAAAATGCACGGAGGAGCAGTTTTATCGTTTCTCCCGTGCGTTTGGACGTCTGAAACGCCCAGAAAGCGAATCTGCTTACAGATCGCAAATAGGTCGATTTCGCGTGTTCGGCGCTCAGAAGCGGCGAAATAGCGTTTTCTCGCTGAGCCGAGTGAACGGTGACTCGGTATGAAAAATGCACGGAGGAGCAGTTTTATCGTTTCTCCCGTGCGTTTCGACGTCTGAAACGCCCAGAAAGCGAATCTGCTTACAGATCGCAAATAGGTCGATTTCGCGTGTTCGGCGCTCAGAAGCGGCGAAATAGCGTTTTCTCGCTGAGCCGAGTGAACGGTGACTCGGTATGAAAAATGCACGGAGGAGCAGTTTTATCGTTTCTCCCGTGCGTTTCGACGTCTGAAACGCCCAGAAAGCGAATCTGCTTACAGATCGCAAATAGGTCGATTTCGCGTGTTCGGCGCTCAGAAGCGGCGAAATAGCGTTTTCTCGCTGAGCCGAGTGAACGGTGACTCGGTATGAAAAATGCACGGAGGAGCAGTTTTATCGTTTCTCCCGTGCGTTTCGACGTCTGAAACGCCCAGAAAGCGAATCTGCTTACAGATCGCAAATAGGTCGATTTCGCGTGTTCGGCGCTCAGAAGCGGCGAAATAGCGTTTTCTCGCTGAGCCGAGTGAACGGTGACTCGGTATGAAAAATGCACGGAGGAGCAGTTTTATCGTTTCTCCCGTGCGTTTCGACGTCTGAAACGCCCAGAAAGCGAATCTGCTTACAGATCGCAAATAGGTCGATTTCGCGTTTTCGGCGCTCAGAAGCGGCGAAATAGCGTTTTCTCGCTGAGCCGAGTGAACGGTGACTCGGTATGAAAAATGCACGGAGGAGCAGTTTTATCGTTTCTCCCGTGCGTTTCGACGTCTGAAACGCCCAGAAAGCGAATCTGCTTACAGATCGCAAATAGGTCGATTTCGCGTGTTCGGCGCTCAGAAGCGGCGAAATAGCGTTTTCTCGCTGAGCCGAGTGAACGGTGACTCGGTATGAAAAAATCACGGAGGAGCAGTTTTATCGTTTCTCCCGTGCGTTTCGACGTCTGAAACGCCCAGAAAGCGAATCTGCTTACAGATCGCAAATAGGTCGATTTCGCGTGTTCGGCGCTCAGAAGCGGCGAAATAGCGTTTTCTCGCTGAGCCGAGTGAACGGTGACTCGGTATGAAAAATGCACGGAGGAGCAGTTTTATCGTTTCTCCCGTGCGTTTCGACGTCTGAAACGCCCAGAAAGCGAATCTGCTTACAGATCGCAAATAGGTCGATTTCGCGTTTTCGGCGCTCAGAAGCGGCGAAATAGCGTTTTCTCGCTGAGCCGAGTGAACGGTGACTCGGTATGAAAAATGCACGGAGGAGCAGTTTTATCGTTTCTCCCGTGCGTTTCGACGTCTGAAACGCCCAGAAAGCGAATCTGCTTACAGATCGCAAATAGGTCGATTTCGCGTGTTCGGCGCTCAGAAGCGGCGAAATAGCGTTTTCTCGCTGAGCCGAGTGAACGGTGACTCGGTATGAAAAATGCACGGAGGAGCAGTTTTATCGTTTCTCCCGTGCGTTTCGACGTCTGAAACGCCCAGAAAGCGAATCTGCTTACAGATCGCAAATAGGTCGATTTCGCGTGTTCGGCGCTCAGAAGCGGCGAAATAGCGTTTTCTCGCTGAGCCGAGTGAACGGTGACTCGGTATGAAAAATGCACGGAGGAGCAGTTTTATCGTTTCTCCCGTGCGTTTCGACGTCTGAAACGCCCAGAAAGCGAATCTGCTTACAGATCGCAAATAGGTCGATTTCGCGTGTTCGGCGCTCAGAAGCGGCGAAATAGCGTTTTCTCGCTGAGCCGAGTGAACGGTGACTCGGTATGAAAAATGCACGGAGGAGCAGTTTTATCGTTTCTCCCGTGCGTTTCGACGTCTGAAACGCCCAGAAAGCGAATCTGCTTACAGATCGCAAATAGGTCGATTTCGCGTGTTCGGCGCTCAGTAGCGGCGAAATAGCGTTTTCTCGCTGAGCCGAGTGAACGGTGACTCGGTATGAAAAATGCACGGAGGAGCAGTTTTATCGTTTCTCCCGTGCGTTTCGACGTCTGAAACGCCCAGAAAGCGAATCTGCTTACAGATCGCAAATAGGTCGATTTCGCGTGTTCGGCGCTCAGAAGCGGCGAAATAGCGTTTTCTCGCTGAGCCGAGTGAACGGTGACTCGGTATGAAAAATGCACGGAGGAGCAGTTTTATCGTTTCTCCCGTGCGTTTCGACGTCTGAAACGCCCAGAAAGCGAATCTGCTTACAGATCGCAAATAGGTCGATTTCGCGTGTTCGGCGCTCAGAAGCGGCGAAATAGCGTTTTCTCGCTGAGCCGAGTGAACGGTGACTCGGTATGAAAAATGCACGGAGGAGCAGTTTTATCGTTTCTCCCGTGCGTTTCGACGTCTGAAACGCCCAGAAAGCGAATCTGCTTACAGATCGCAAATAGGTCGATTTCGCGTGTTCGGCGCTCAGAAGCGGCGAAATAGCGTTTTCTCGCTGAGCCGAGTGAACGGTGACTCGGTATGAAAAATGCACGGAGGAGCAGTTTTATCGTTTCTCCCGTGCGTTTCGACGTCTGAAACGCCCAGAAAGCGAATCTGCTTACAGATCGCAAATAGGTCGATTTCGCGTGTTCGGCGCTCAGAAGCGGCGAAATAGCGTTTTCTCGCTGAGCCGAGTGAACGGTGACTCGGTATGAAAAATGCACGGAGGAGCAGTTTTATCGTTTCTCCCGTGCGTTTCGACGTCTGAAACGCCCAGAAAGCGAATCTGCTTACAGATCGCAAATAGGTCGATTTCGCGTGTTCGGCGCTCAGAAGCGGCGAAATAGCGTTTTCTCGCTGAGCCGAGTGAACGGTGACTCGGTATGAAAAATGCACGGAGGAGCAGTTTTATCGTTTCTCCCGTGCGTTTCGACGTCTGAAACGCCCAGAAAGCGAATCTGCTTACAGATCGCAAATAGGTCGATTTCGCGTGTTCGGCGCTCAGAAGCGGCGAAATAGCGTTTTCTCGCTGAGCCGAGTGAACGGTGACTCGGTATGAAAAATGCACGGAGGAGCAGTTTTATCGTTTCTCCCGTGCGTTTCGACGTCTGAAACGCCCAGAAAGCGAATCTGCTTACAGATCGCAAATAGGTCGATTTCGCGTTTTCGGCGCTCAGAAGCGGCGAAATAGCGTTTTCTCGCTGAGCCGAGTGAACGGTGACTCGGTATGAAAAATGCACGGAGGAGCAGTTTTATCGTTTCTCCCGTGCGTTTCGACGTCTGAAACGCCCAGAAAGCGAATCTGCTTACAGATCGCCAATAGGTCGATTTCGCGTGTTCGGCGCTCAGAAGCGGCGAAATAGCGTTTTCTCGCTGAGCCGAGTGAACGGTGACTCGGTATGAAAAATGCACGGAGGAGCAGTTTTATCGTTTCTCCCGTGCGTTTCGACGTCTGAAACGCCCAGAAAGCGAATCTGCTTACAGATCGCAAATAGGTCGATTTCGCGTGTTCGGCGCTCAGAAGCGGCGAAATAGCGTTTTCTCGCTGAGCCGAGTGAACGGTGACTCGGTATGAAAAATGCACGGAGGAGCAGTTTTATCGTTTCTCCCGTGCGTTTCGACGTCTGAAACGCCCAGAAAGCGAATCTGCTTACAGATCGCAAATAGGTCGATTTCGCGTGTTCGGCGCTCAGAAGCGGCGAAATAGCGTTTTCTCGCTGAGCCGAGTGAACGGTGACTCGGTATGAAAAATGCACGGAGGAGCAGTTTTATCGTTTCTCCCGTGCGTTTCGACGTCTGAAACGCCCAGAAAGCGAATCTGCTTACAGATCGCAAATAGGTCGATTTCGCGTGTTCGGCGCTCAGAAGCGGCGAAATAGCGTTTTCTCGCTGAGCCGAGTGAACGGTGACTCGGTATGAAAAATGCACGGAGGAGCAGTTTTATCGTTTCTCCCGTGCGTTTCGACGTCTGAAACGCCCAGAAAGCGAATCTGCTTACAGATCGCAAAAAGGTCGATTTCGCGTGTTCGGCGCTCAGAAGCGGCGAAATAGCGTTTTCTCGCTGAGCCGAGTGAACGGTGACTCGGTATGAAAAATGCACGGAGGAGCAGTTTTATCGTTTCTCCCGTGCGTTTCGACGTCTGAAACGCCCAGAAAGCGAATCTGCTTACAGATCGCAAATAGGTCGATTTCGCGTGTTCGGCGCTCAGAAGCGGCGAAATAGCGTTTTCTCGCTGAGCCGAGTGAACGGTGACTCGGTATGAAAAATGCACGGAGGAGCAGTTTTATCGTTTCTCCCGTGCGTTTCGACGTCTGAAACGCCCAGAAAGCGAATCTGCTTACAGATCGCAAATAGGTCGATTTCGCGTGTTCGGCGCTCAGAAGCGGCGAAATAGCGTTTTCTCGCTGAGCCGAGTGAACGGTGACTCGGTATGAAAAATGCACGGAGGAGCAGTTTTATCGTTTCTCCCGTGCGTTTCGACGTCTGAAACGCCCAGAAAGCGAATCTGCTTACAGATCGCAAATAGGTCGATTTCGCGTGTTCGGCGCTCAGAAGCGGCGAAATAGCGTTTTCTCGCTGAGCCGAGTGAACGGTGACTCGGTATGAAAAATGCACGGAGGAGCAGTTTTATCGTTTCTCCCGTGCGTTTCGACGTCTGAAACGCCCAGAAAGCGAATCTGCTTACAGATCGCAAATAGGTCGATTTCGCGTGTTCGGCGCTCAGAAGCGGCGAAATAGCGTTTTCTCGCTGAGCCGAGTGAACGGTGACTCGGTATGAAAAATGCACGGAGGAGCAGTTTTATCGTTTCTCCCGTGCGTTTCGACGTCTGAAACGCCCAGAAAGCGAATCTGCTTACAGATCGCAAATAGGTCGATTTCGCGTGTTCGGCGCTCAGAAGCGGCGAAATAGCGTTTTCTCGCTGAGCCGAGTGAACGGTGACTCGGTATGAAAAATGCACGGAGGAGCAGTTTTATCGTTTCTCCCGTGCGTTTCGACGTCTGAAACGCCCAGAAAGCGAATCTGCTTACAGATCGCAAATAGGTCGATTTCGCGTGTTCGGCGCTCAGAAGCGGCGAAATAGCGTTTTCTCGCTGAGCCGAGTGAACGGTGACTCGGTATGAAAAATGCACGGAGGAGCAGTTTTATCGTTTCTCCCGTGCGTTTCGACGTCTGAAACGCCCAGAAAGCGAATCTGCTTACAGATCGCAAATAGGTCGATTTCGCGTGTTCGGCGCTCAGAAGCGGCGAAATAGCGTTTTCTCGCTGAGCCGAGTGAACGGTGACTCGGTATGAAAAATGCACGGAGGAGCAGTTTTATCGTTTCTCCCGTGCGTTTCGACGTCTGAAACGCCCAGAAAGCGAATCTGCTTACAGATCGCAAATAGGTCGATTTCGCGTGTTCGGCGCTCAGAAGCGGCGAAATAGCGTTTTCTCGCTGAGCCGAGTGAACGGTGACTCGGTATGAAAAATGCACGGAGGAGCAGTTTTATCGTTTCTCCCGTGCGTTTCGACGTCTGAAACGCCCAGAAAGCGAATCTGCTTACAGATCGCAAATAGGTCGATTTCGCGTGTTCGGCGCTCAGAAGCGGCGAAATAGCGTTTTCTCGCTGAGCCGAGTGAACGGTGACTCGGTATGAAAAATGCACGGAGGAGCAGTTTTATCGTTTCTCCCGTGCGTTTCGACGTCTGAAACGCCCAGAAAGCGAATCTGCTTACAGATCGCAAATAGGTCGATTTCGCGTGTTCGGCGCTCAGAAGCGGCGAAATAGCGTTTTCTCGCTGAGCCGAGTGAACGGTGACTCGGTATGAAAAATGCACGGAGGAGCAGTTTTATCGTTTCTCCCGTGCGTTTCGACGTCTGAAACGCCCAGAAAGCGAATCTGCTTACAGATCGCAAATAGGTCGATTTCGCGTGTTCGGCGCTCAGAAGCGGCGAAATAGCGTTTTCTCGCTGAGCCGAGTGAACGGTGACTCGGTATGAAAAATGCACGGAGGAGCAGTTTTATCGTTTCTCCCGTGCGTTTCGACGTCTGAAACGCCCAGAAAGCGAATCTGCTTACAGATCGCAAATAGGTCGATTTCGCGTGTTCGGCGCTCAGAAGCGGCGAAATAGCGTTTTCTCGCTGAGCCGAGTGAACGGTGACTCGGTATGAAAAATGCACGGAGGAGCAGTTTTATCGTTTCTCCCGTGCGTTTCGACGTCTGAAACGCCCAGAAAGCGAATCTGCTTACAGATCGCAAATAGGTCGATTTCGCGTGTTCGGCGCTCAGAAGCGGCGAAATAGCGTCGCGTTTTCGGCGCTCAGAAGCGGCGAAATAGCGTTTTCTCGCTGAGCCGAGTGAACGGTGACTCGGTATGAAAAATGCACGGAGGAGCAGTTTTATCGTTTCTCCCGTGCGTTTCGACGTCTGAAACGCCCAGAAAGCGAATCTGCTTACAGATCGCAAATAGGTCGATTTCGCGTTTTCGGCGCTCAGAAGCGGCGAAATAGCGTTTTCTCGCTGGAGCCGAGTGAACGGTGACTCGGTATGAAAAATGCACGGAGGAGCAGTTTTATCGTTTCTCCCGTGCGTTTCGACGTCTGAAACGCCCAGAAAGCGAATCTGCTTACAGATCGCAAATAGGTCGATTTCGCGTGTTCGGCGCTCAGAAGCGGCGAAATAGCGTTTTCTCGCTGAGCCGAGTGAACGGTGACTCGGTATGAAAAATGCACGGAGGAGCAGTTTTATCGTTTCTCCCGTGCGTTTCGACGTCTGAAACGCCCAGAAAGCGAATCTGCTTACAGATCGCAAATAGGTCGATTTCGCGTGTTCGGCGCTCAGAAGCGGCGAAATAGCGTTTTCTCGCTGAGCCGAGTGAACGGTGACTCGGTATGAAAAATGCACGGAGGAGCAGTTTTATCGTTTCTCCCGTGCGTTTCGACGTCTGAAACGCCCAGAAAGCGAATCTGCTTACAGATCGCAAATAGGTCGATTTCGCGTGTTCGGCGCTCAGAAGCGGCGAAATAGCGTTTTCTCGCTGAGCCGAGTGAACGGTGACTCGGTATGAAAAATGCACGGAGGAGCAGTTTTATCGTTTCTCCCGTGCGTTTCGACGTCTGAAACGCCCAGAAAGCGAATCTGCTTACAGATCGCAAATAGGTCGATTTCGCGTTTTCGGCGCTCAGAAGCGGCGAAATAGCGTTTTCTCGCTGAGCCGAGTGAACGGTGACTCGGTATGAAAAATGCACGGAGGAGCAGTTTTATCGTTTCTCCCGTGCGTTTCGACGTCTGAAACGCCCAGAAAGCGAATCTGCTTACAGATCGCAAATAGGTCGATTTCGCGTGTTCGGCGCTCAGAAGCGGCGAAATAGCGTTTTCTCGCTGAGCCGAGTGAACGGTGACTCGGTATGAAAAATGCACGGAGGAGCAGTTTTATCGTTTCTCCCGTGCGTTTCGACGTCTGAAACGCCCAGAAAGCGAATCTGCTTACAGATCGCAAATAGGTCGATTTCGCGTGTTCGGCGCTCAGAAGCGGCGAAATAGCGTTTTCTCGCTGAGCCGAGTGAACGGTGACTCGGTATGAAAAATGCACGGAGGAGCAGTTTTATCGTTTCTCCCGTGCGTTTCGACGTCTGAAACGCCCAGAAAGCGAATCTGCTTACAGATCGCAAATAGGTCGATTTCGCGTGTTCGGCGCTCAGAAGCGGCGAAATAGCGTTTTCTCGCTGAGCCGAGTGAACGGTGACTCGGTATGAAAAATGCACGGAGGAGCAGTTTTATCGTTTCTCCCGTGCGTTTCGACGTCTGAAACGCCCAGAAAGCGAATCTGCTTACAGATCGCAAATAGGTCGATTTCGCGTGTTCGGCGCTCAGAAGCGGCGAAATAGCGTTTTCTCGCTGAGCCGAGTGAACGGTGACTCGGTATGAAAAATGCACGGAGGAGCAGTTTTATCGTTTCTCCCGTGCGTTTCGACGTCTGAAACGCCCAGAAAGCGAATCTGCTTACAGATCGCAAATAGGTCGATTTCGCGTGTTCGGCGCTCAGAAGCGGCGAAATAGCGTTTTCTCGCTGAGCCGAGTGAACGGTGACTCGGTATGAAAAATGCACGGAGGAGCAGTTTTATCGTTTCTCCCGTGCGTTTCGACGTCTGAAACGCCCAGAAAGCGAATCTGCTTACAGATCGCAAATAGGTCGATTTCGCGTGTTCGGCGCTCAGAAGCGGCGAAATAGCGTTTTCTCGCTGAGCCGAGTGAACGGTGACTCGGTATGAAAAATGCACGGAGGAGCAGTTTTATCGTTTCTCCCGTGCGTTTCGACGTCTGAAACGCCCAGAAAGCGAATCTGCTTACAGATCGCAAATAGGTCGATTTCGCGTGTTCGGCGCTCAGAAGCGGCGAAATAGCGTTTTCTCGCTGAGCCGAGTGAACGGTGACTCGGTATGAAAAATGCACGGAGGAGCAGTTTTATCGTTTCTCCCGTTCGTTTCGACGTCTGAAACGCCCAGAAAGCGAATCTGCTTACAGATCGCAAATAGGTCGATTTCGCGTGTTCGGCGCTCAGAAGCGGCGAAATAGCGTTTTCTCGCTGAGCCGAGTGAACGGTGACTCGGTATGAAAAATGCACGGAGGAGCAGTTTTATCGTTTCTCCCGTGCGTTTCGACGTCTGAAACGCCCAGAAAGCGAATCTGCTTACAGATCGCAAATAGGTCGATTTCGCGTGTTCGGCGCTCAGAAGCGGCGAAATAGCGTTTTCTCGCTGAGCCGAGTGAACGGTGACTCGGTATGAAAAATGCACGGAGGAGCAGTTTTATCGTTTCTCCCGTGCGTTTCGACGTCTGAAACGCCCAGAAAGCGAATCTGCTTACAGATCGCAAATAGGTCGATTTCGCGTGTTCGGCGCTCAGAAGCGGCGAAATAGCGTTTTCTCGCTGAGCCGAGTGAACGGTGACTCGGTATGAAAAATGCACGGAGGAGCAGTTTTATCGTTTCTCCCGTGCGTTTCGACGTCTGAAACGCCCAGAAAGCGAATCTGCTTACAGATCGCAAATAGGTCGATTTCGCGTGTTCGGCGCTCAGAAGCGGCGAAATAGCGTTTTCTCGCTGAGCCGAGTGAACGGTGACTCGGTATGAAAAATGCACGGAGGAGCAGTTTTATCGTTTCTCCCGTGCGTTTCGACGTCTGAAACGCCCAGAAAGCGAATCTGCTTACAGATCGCAAATAGGTCGATTTCGCGTGTTCGGCGCTCAGAAGCGGCGAAATAGCGTTTTCTCGCTGAGCCGAGTGAACGGTGACTCGGTATGAAAAATGCACGGAGGAGCAGTTTTATCGTTTCTCCCGTGCGTTTCGACGGTCGATTTCGCGTTTTCGGCGCTCAGAAGCGGCGAAATAGCGTTTTCTCGCTGAGCCGAGTGAACGGTGACTCGGTATGAAAAATGCACGGAGGAGCAGTTTTATCGTTTCTCCCGTGCGTTTCGACGTCTGAAACGCCCAGAAAGCGAATCTGCTTACAGATCGCCAATAGGTCGATTTCGCGTGTTCGGCGCTCAGAAGCGGCGAAATAGCGTTTTCTCGCTGAGCCGAGTGAACGGTGACTCGGTATGAAAAATGCACGGAGGAGCAGTTTTATCGTTTCTCCCGTGCGTTTCGACGTCTGAAACGCCCAGAAAGCGAATCTGCTTACAGATCGCAAATAGGTCGATTTCGCGTGTTCGGCGCTCAGAAGCGGCGAAATAGCGTTTTCTCGCTGAGCCGAGTGAACGGTGACTCGGTATGAAAAATGCACGGAGGAGCAGTTTTATCGTTTCTCCCGTGCGTTTCGACGTCTGAAACGCCCAGAAAGCGAATCTGCTTACAGATCGCAAATAGGTCGATTTCGCGTTTTCGGCGCTCAGAAGCGGCGAAATAGCGTTTTCTCGCTGAGCCGAGTGAACGGTGACTCGGTATGAAAAATGCACGGAGGAGCAGTTTTATCGTTTCTCCCGTGCGTTTCGACGTCTGAAACGCCCAGAAAGCGAATCTGCTTACAGATCGCAAATAGGTCGATTTCGCGTGTTCGGCGCTCAGAAGCGGCGAAATAGCGTTTTCTCGCTGAGCCGAGTGAACGGTGACTCGGTATGAAAAATGCACGGAGGAGCAGTTTTATCGTTTCTCCCGTGCGTTTCGACGTCTGAAACGCCCAGAAAGCGAATCTGCTTACAGATCGCAAATAGGTCGATTTCGCGTGTTCGGCGCTCAGAAGCGGCGAAATAGCGTTTTCTCGCTGAGCCGAGTGAACGGTGACTCGGTATGAAAAATGCACGGAGGAGTAGTTTTATCGTTTCTCCCGTGCGTTTCGACGTCTGAAACGCCCAGAAAGCGAATCTGCTTACAGATCGCAAATAGGTCGATTTCGCGTGTTCGGCGCTCAGAAGCGGCGAAATAGCGTTTTCTCGCTGAGCCGAGTGAACGGTGACTCGGTATGAAAAATGCACGGAGGAGCAGTTTTATCGTTTCTCCCGTGCGTTTCGACGTCTGAAACGCCCAGAAAAGCGAATCTGCTTACAGATCGCAAATAGGTCGATTTCGCGTTTTCGGCGCTCAGAAGCGGCGAAATAGCGTTTTCTCGCTGAGCCGAGTGAACGGTGACTCGGTATGAAAAATGCACGGAGGAGCAGTTTTATCGTTTCTCCCGTGCGTTTCGACGTCTGAAACGCCCAGAAAGCGAATCTGCTTACAGATCGCAAATAGGTCGATTTCGCGTGTTCGGCGCTCAGAAGCGGCGAAATAGCGTTTTCTCGCTGAGCCGAGTGAACGGTGACTCGGTATGAAAAATGCACGGAGGAGCAGTTTTATCGTTTCTCCCGTGCGTTTCGACGTCTGAAACGCCCAGAAAGCGAATCTGCTTACAGATCGCAAATAGGTCGATTTCGCGTGTTCGGCGCTCAGAAGCGGCGAAATAGCGTTTTCTCGCTGAGCCGAGTGAACGGTGACTCGGTATGAAAAATGCACGGAGGAGCAGTTTTATCGTTTCTCCCGTGCGTTTCGACGTCTGAAACGCCCAGAAAGCGAATCTGCTTACAGATCGCAAATAGGTCGATTTCGCGTGTTCGGCGCTCAGAAGCGGCGAAATAGCGTTTTCTCGCTGAGCCGAGTGAACGGTGACTCGGTATGAAAAATGCACGGAGGAGCAGTTTTATCGTTTCTCCCGTGCGTTTCGACGTCTGAAACGCCCAGAAAGCGAATCTGCTTACAGATCGCAAATAGGTCGATTTCGCGTGTTCGGCGCTCAGAAGCGGCGAAATAGCGTTTTCTCGCTGAGCCGAGTGAACGGTGACTCGGTATGAAAAATGCACGGAGGAGCAGTTTTATCGTTTCTCCCGTGCGTTTCGACGTCTGAAACGCCCAGAAAGCGAATCTGCTTACAGATCGCAAATAGGTCGATTTCGCGTGTTCGGCGCTCAGAAGCGGCGAAATAGCGTTTTCTCGCTGAGCCGAGTGAACGGTGACTCGGTATGAAAAATGCACGGAGGAGCAGTTTTATCGTTTCTCCCGTGCGTTTCGACGTCTGAAACGCCCAGAAAGCGAATCTGCTTACAGATCGCAAATAGGTCGATTTCGCGTTTTCGGCGCTCAGAAGCGGCGAAATAGCGTTTTCTCGCTGAGCCGAGTGAACGGTGACTCGGTATGAAAAATGCACGGAGGAGCAGTTTTATCGTTTCTCCCGTGCGTTTCGACGTCTGAAACGCCCAGAAAGCGAATCTGCTTACAGATCGCCAATAGGTCGATTGCTGAGCCGAGTGAACGGTGACTCGGTATGAAAAATGCACGGAGGAGCAGTTTTATCGTTTCTCCCGTGCGTTTCGACGTCTGAAACGCCCAGAAAGCGAATCTGCTTACAGATCGCAAATAGGTCGATTTCGCGTGTTCGGCGCTCAGAAGCGGCGAAATAGCGTTTTCTCGCTGAGCCGAGTGAACGGTGACTCGGTATGAAAAATGCACGGAGGAGCAGTTTTATCGTTTCTCCCGTGCGTTTCGACGTCTGAAACGCCCAGAAAGCGAATCTGCTTACAGATCGCAAATAGGTCGATTTCGCTTTTTCGGCGCTCGATTTCGCGTGTTCGGCGCTCAGAAGCGGCGAAATAGCGTTTTCTCGCTGAGCCGAGTGAACGGTGACTCGGTATGAAAAATGCACGGAGGAGCAGTTTTATCGTTTCTCCCGTGCGTTTCGACGTCTGAAACGCCCAGAAAGCGAATCTGCTTACAGATCGCAAATAGGTCGATTTCGCGTGTTCGGCGCTCAGAAGCGGCGAAATAGCGTTTTCTCGCTGAGCCGAGTGAACGGTGACTCGGTATGAAAAATGCACGGAGGAGCAGTTTTATCGTTTCTCCCGTGCGTTTCGACGTCTGAAACGCCCAGAAAGCGAATCTGCTTACAGATCGCAAATAGGTCGATTTCGCGTGTTCGGCGCTCAGAAGCGGCGAAATAGCGTTTTCTCGCTGAGCCGAGTGAACGGTGACTCGGTATGAAAAATGCACGGAGGAGCAGTTTTATCGTTTCTCCCGTGCGTTTCGACGTCTGAAACGCCCAGAAAGCGAATCTGCTTACAGATCGCAAATAGGTCGATTTCGCGTGTTCGGCGCTCAGAAGCGGCGAAATAGCGTTTTCTCGCTGAGCCGAGTGAACGGTGACTCGGTATGAAAAATGCACGGAGGAGCAGTTTTATCGTTTCTCCCGTGCGTTTCGACGTCTGAAACGCCCAGAAAGCGAATCTGCTTACAGATCGCAAATAGGTCGATTTCGCGTGTTCGGCGCTCAGAAGCGGCGAAATAGCGTTTTCTCGCTGAGCCGAGTGAACGGTGACTCGGTATGAAAAATGCACGGAGGAGCAGTTTTATCGTTTCTCCCGTGCGTTTCGACGTCTGAAACGCCCAGAAAGCGAATCTGCTTACAGATCGCAAATAGGTCGATTTCGCGTGTTCGGCGCTCAGAAGCGGCGAAATAGCGTTTTCTCGCTGAGCCGAGTGAACGGTGACTCGGTATGAAAAATGCACGGAGGAGCAGTTTTATCGTTTCTCCCGTGCGTTTCGACGTCTGAAACGCCCAGAAAGCGAATCTGCTTACAGATCGCAAATAGGTCGATTTCGCGTGTTCGGCGCTCAGAAGCGGCGAAATAGCGTTTTCTCGCTGAGCCGAGTGAACGGTGACTCGGTATGAAAAATGCACGGAGGAGCAGTTTTATCGTTTCTCCCGTGCGTTTCGACGTCTGAAACGCCCAGAAAGCGAATCTGCTTACAGATCGCAAATAGGTCGATTTCGCGTGTTCGGCGCTCAGAAGCGGCGAAATAGCGTTTTCTCGCTGAGCCGAGTGAACGGTGACTCGGTATGAAAAATGCACGGAGGAGCAGTTTTATCGTTTCTCCCGTGCGTTTCGACGTCTGAAACGCCCAGAAAGCGAATCTGCTTACAGATCGCAAATAGGTCGATTTCGCGTGTTCGGCGCTCAGAAGCGGCGAAATAGCGTTTTCTCGCTGAGCCGAGTGAACGGTGACTCGGTATGAAAAATGCACGGAGGAGCAGTTTTATCGTTTCTCCCGTGCGTTTCGACGTCTGAAACGCCCAGAAAGCGAATCTGCTTACAGATCGCAAATAGGTCGATTTCGCGTGTTCGGCGCTCAGAAGCGGCGAAATAGCGTTTTCTCGCTGAGCCGAGTGAACGGTGACTCGGTATGAAAAATGCACGGAGGAGCAGTTTTATCGTTTCTCCCGTGCGTTTCGACGTCTGAAACGCCCAGAAAGCGAATCTGCTTACAGATCGCAAATAGGTCGATTTCGCGTGTTCGGCGCTCAGAAGCGGCGAAATAGCGTTTTCTCGCTGAGCCGAGTGAACGGTGACTCGGTATGAAAAATGCACGGAGGAGCAGTTTTATCGTTTCTCCCGTGCGTTTCGACGTCTGAAACGCCCAGAAAGCGAATCTGCTTACAGATCGCAAATAGGTCGATTTCGCGTGTTCGGCGCTCAGAAGCGGCGAAATAGCGTTTTCTCGCTGAGCCGAGTGAACGGTGACTCGGTATGAAAAATGCACGGAGGAGCAGTTTTATCGTTTCTCCCGTGCGTTTCGACGTCTGAAACGCCCAGAAAGCGAATCTGCTTACAGATCGCAAATAGGTCGATTTCGCGTGTTCGGCGCTCAGAAGCGGCGAAATAGCGTTTTCTCGCTGAGCCGAGTGAACGGTGACTCGGTATGAAAAATGCACGGAGGAGCAGTTTTATCGTTTCTCCCGTGCGTTTCGACGTCTGAAACGCCCAGAAAGCGAATCTGCTTACAGATCGCAAATAGGTCGATTTCGCGTGTTCGGCGCTCAGAAGCGGCGAAATAGCGTTTTCTCGCTGAGCCGAGTGAACGGTGACTCGGTATGAAAAATGCACGGAGGAGCAGTTTTATCGTTTCTCCCGTGCGTTTCGACGTCTGAAACGCCCAGAAAGCGAATCTGCTTACAGATCGCAAATAGGTCGATTTCGCGTGTTCGGCGCGGCGCTCAGAAGCGGCGAAATAGCGTTTTCTCGCTGAGCCGAGTGAACGGTGACTCGGTATGAAAAATGCACGGAGGAGCAGTTTTATCGTTTCTCCCGTGCGTTTCGACGTCTGAAACGCCCAGAAAGCGAATCTGCTTACAGATCGCCAATAGGTCGATTTCGCGTGTTCGGCGCTCAGAAGCGGCGAAATAGCGTTTTCTCGCTGAGCCGAGTGAACGGTGACTCGGTATGAAAAATGCACGGAGGAGCAGTTTTATCGTTTCTCCCGTGCGTTTCGACGTCTGAAACGCCCAGAAAGCGAATCTGCTTACAGATCGCAAATAGGTCGATTTCGCGTGTTCGGCGCTCAGAAGCGGCGAAATAGCGTTTTCTCGCTGAGCCGAGTGAACGGTGACTCGGTATGAAAAATGCACGGAGGAGCAGTTTTATCGTTTCTCCCGTGCGTTTCGACGTCTGAAACGCCCAGAAAGCGAATCTGCTTACAGATCGCAAATAGGTCGATTTCGCGTTTTCGGCGCTCAGAAGCGGCGAAATAGCGTTTTCTCGCTGAGCCGAGTGAACGGTGACTCGGTATGAAAAATGCACGGAGGAGCAGTTTTATCGTTTCTCCCGTGCGTTTCGACGTCTGAAACGCCCAGAAAGCGAATCTGCTTACAGATCGCAAATAGGTCGATTTCGCGTGTTCGGCGCTCAGAAGCGGCGAAATAGCGTTTTCTCGCTGAGCCGAGTGAACGGTGACTCGGTATGAAAAATGCACGGAGGAGCAGTTTTATCGTTTCTCCCGTGCGTTTCGACGTCTGAAACGCCCAGAAAGCGAATCTGCTTACAGATCGCAAATAGGTCGATTTCGCGTGTTCGGCGCTCAGAAGCGGCGAAATAGCGTTTTCTCGCTGAGCCGAGTGAACGGTGACTCGGTATGAAAAATGCACGGAGGAGCAGTTTTATCGTTTCTCCCGTGCGTTTCGACGTCTGAAACGCCCAGAAAGCGAATCTGCTTACAGATCGCAAATAGGTCGATTTCGCGTGTTCGGCGCTCAGAAGCGGCGAAATAGCGTTTTCTCGCTGAGCCGAGTGAACGGTGACTCGGTATGAAAAATGCACGGAGGAGCAGTTTTATCGTTTCTCCCGTGCGTTTCGACGTCTGAAACGCCCAGAAAGCGAATCTGCTTACAGATCGCAAATAGGTCGATTTCGCGTGTTCGGCGCTCAGAAGCGGCGAAATAGCGTTTTCTCGCTGAGCCGAGTGAACGGTGACTCGGTATGAAAAATGCACGGAGGAGCAGTTTTATCGTTTCTCCCGTGCGTTTCGACGTCTGAAACGCCCAGAAAGCGAATCTGCTTACAGATCGCAAATAGGTCGATTTCGCGTGTTCGGCGCTCAGAAGCGGCGAAATAGCGTTTTCTCGCTGAGCCGAGTGAACGGTGACTCGGTATGAAAAATGCACGGAGGAGCAGTTTTATCGTTTCTCCCGTGCGTTTCGACGTCTGAAACGCCCAGAAAGCGAATCTGCTTACAGATCGCAAATAGGTCGATTTCGCGTGTTCGGCGCTCAGAAGCGGCGAAATAGCGTTTTCTCGCTGAGCCGAGTGAACGGTGACTCGGTATGAAAAATGCACGGAGGAGCAGTTTTATCGTTTCTCCCGTGCGTTTCGACGTCTGAAACGCCCAGAAAGCGAATCTGCTTACAGATCGCAAATAGGTCGATTTCGCGTGTTCGGCGCTCAGAAGCGGCGAAATAGCGTTTTCTCGCTGAGCCGAGTGAACGGTGACTCGGTATGAAAAATGCACGGAGGAGCAGTTTTATCGTTTCTCCCGTGCGTTTCGACGTCTGAAACGCCCAGAAAGCGAATCTGCTTACAGATCGCAAATAGGTCGATTTCGCGTGTTCGGCGCTCAGAAGCGGCGAAATAGCGTTTTCTCGCTGAGCCGAGTGAACGGTGACTCGGTATGAAAAATGCACGGAGGAGCAGTTTTATCGTTTCTCCCGTGCGTTTCGACGTCTGAAACGCCCAGAAAGCGAATCTGCTTACAGATCGCAAATAGGTCGATTTCGCGTGTTCGGCGCTCAGAAGCGGCGAAATAGCGTTTTCTCGCTGAGCCGAGTGAACGGTGACTCGGTATGAAAAATGCACGGAGGAGCAGTTTTATCGTTTCTCCCGTGCGTTTCGACGTCTGAAACGCCCAGAAAGCGAATCTGCTTACAGATCGCAAATAGGTCGATTTCGCGTGTTCGGCGCTCAGAAGCGGCGAAATAGCGTTTTCTCGCTGAGCCGAGTGAACGGTGACTCGGTATGAAAAATGCACGGAGGAGCAGTTTTATCGTTTCTCCCGTGCGTTTCGACGTCTGAAACGCCCAGAAAGCGAATCTGCTTACAGATCGCAAATAGGTCGATTTCGCGTGTTCGGCGCTCAGAAGCGGCGAAATAGCGTTTTCTCGCTGAGCCGAGTGAACGGTGACTCGGTATGAAAAATGCACGGAGGAGCAGTTTTATCGTTTCTCCCGTGCGTTTCGACGTCTGAAACGCCCAGAAAGCGAATCTGCTTACAGATCGCAAATAGGTCGATTTCGCGTGTTCGGCGCTCAGAAGCGGCGAAATAGCGTTTTCTCGCTGAGCCGAGTGAACGGTGACTCGGTATGAAAAATGCACGGAGGAGCAGTTTTATCGTTTCTCCCGTGCGTTTCGACGTCTGAAACGCCCAGAAAGCGAATCTGCTTACAGATCGCAAATAGGTCGATTTCGCGTGTTCGGCGCTCAGAAGCGGCGAAATAGCGTTTTCTCGCTGAGCCGAGTGAACGGTGACTCGGTATGAAAAATGCACGGAGGAGCAGTTTTATCGTTTCTCCCGTGCGTTTCGACGTCTGAAACGCCCAGAAAGCGAATCTGCTTACAGATCGCAAATAGGTCGATTTCGCGTGTTCGGCGCTCAGAAGCGGCGAAATAGCGTTTTCTCGCTGAGCCGAGTGAACGGGTGACTCGGTATGAAAAATGCACGGAGGAGCAGTTTTATCGTTTCTCCCGTGCGTTTCGACGTCTGAAACGCCCAGAAAGCGAATCTGCTTACAGATCGCAAATAGGTCGATTTCGCGTGTTCGGCGCTCAGAAGCGGCGAAATAGCGTTTTCTCGCTGAGCCGAGTGAACGGTGACTCGGTATGAAAAATGCACGGAGGAGCAGTTTTATCGTTTCTCCCGTGCGTTTCGACGTCTGAAACGCCCAGAAAGCGAATCTGCTTACAGATCGCAAATAGGTCGATTTCGCGTGTTCGGCGCTCAGAAGCGGCGAAATAGCGTTTTCTCGCTGAGCCGAGTGAACGGTGACTCGGTATGAAAAATGCACGGAGGAGCAGTTTTATCGTTTCTCCCGTGCGTTTCGACGTCTGAAACGCCCAGAAAGCGAATCTGCTTACAGATCGCAAATAGGTCGATTTCGCGTGTTCGGCGCTCAGAAGCGGCGAAATAGCGTTTTCTCGCTGAGCCGAGTGAACGGTGACTCGGTATGAAAAATGCACGGAGGAGCAGTTTTATCGTTTCTCCCGTGCGTTTCGACGTCTGAAACGCCCAGAAAGCGAATCTGCTTACAGATCGCAAATAGGTCGATTTCGCGTGTTCGGCGCTCAGAAGCGGCGAAATAGCGTTTTCTCGCTGAGCCGAGTGAACGGTGACTCGGTATGAAAAATGCACGGAGGAGCAGTTTTATCGTTTCTCCCGTGCGTTTCGACGTCTGAAACGCCCAGAAAGCGAATCTGCTTACAGATCGCAAATAGGTCGATTTCGCGTTTTCGGCGCTCAGAAGCGGCGAAATAGCGTTTTCTCGCTGAGCCGAGTGAACGGTGACTCGGTATGAAAAATGCACGGAGGAGCAGTTTTATCGTTTCTCCCGTGCGTTTCGACGTCTGAAACGCCCAGAAAGCGAATCTGCTTACAGATCGCAAATAGGTCGATTTCGCGTGTTCGGCGCTCAGAAGCGGCGAAATAGCGTTTTCTCGCTGAGCCGAGTGAACGGTGACTCGGTATGAAAAATGCACGGAGGAGCAGTTTTATCGTTTCTCCCGTGCGTTTCGACGTCTGAAACGCCCAGAAAGCGAATCTGCTTACAGATCGCAAATAGGTCGATTTCGCGTGTTCGGCGCTCAGAAGCGGCGAAATAGCGTTTTCTCGCTGAGCCGAGTGAACGGTGACTCGGTATGAAAAATGCACGGAGGAGCAGTTTTATCGTTTCTCCCGTGCGTTTCGACGTCTGAAACGCCCAGAAAGCGAATCTGCTTACAGATCGCAAATAGGTCGATTTCGCGTGTTCGGCGCTCAGAAGCGGCGAAATAGCGTTTTCTCGCTGAGCCGAGTGAACGGTGACTCGGTATGAAAAATGCACGGAGGAGCAGTTTTATCGTTTCTCCCGTGCGTTTCGACGTCTGAAACGCCCAGAAAGCGAATCTGCTTACAGATCGCAAATAGGTCGATTTCGCGTGTTCGGCGCTCAGAAAGCGGCGAAATAGCGTTTTCTCGCTGAGCCGAGTGAACGGTGACTCGGTATGAAAAATGCACGGAGGAGCAGTTTTATCGTTTCTCCCGTGCGTTTCGACGTCTGAAACGCCCAGAAAGCGAATCTGCTTACAGATCGCAAATAGGTCGATTTCGCGTTTTCGGCGCTCAGAAGCGGCGAAATAGCGTTTTCTCGCTGAGCCGAGTGAACGGTGACTCGGTATGAAAAATGCACGGAGGAGCAGTTTTATCGTTTCTCCCGTGCGTTTCGACGTCTGAAACGCCCAGAAAGCGAATCTGCTTACAGATCGCAAATAGGTCGATTTCGCGTGTTCGGCGCTCAGAAGCGGCGAAATAGCGTTTTCTCGCTGAGCCGAGTGAACGGTGACTCGGTATGAAAAATGCACGGAGGAGCAGTTTTATCGTTTCTCCCGTGCGTTTCGACGTCTGAAACGCCCAGAAAGCGAATCTGCTTACAGATCGCAAATAGGTCCGATTTCGCGTGTTCGGCGCTCAGAAGCGGCGAAATAGCGTTTTCTCGCTGAGCCGAGTGAACGGTGACTCGGTATGAAAAATGCACGGAGGAGCAGTTTTATCGTTTCTCCCGTGCGTTTCGACGTCTGAAACGCCCAGAAAGCGAATCTGCTTACAGATCGCAAATAGGTCGATTTCGCGTGTTCGGCGCTCAGAAGCGGCGAAATAGCGTTTTCTCGCTGAGCCGAGTGAACGGTGACTCGGTATGAAAAATGCACGGAGGAGCAGTTTTATCGTTTCTCCCGTGCGTTTCGACGTCTGAAACGCCCAGAAAGCGAATCTGCTTACAGATCGCAAATAGGTCGATTTCGCGTGTTCGGCGCTCAGAAGCGGCGAAATAGCGTTTTCTCGCTGAGCCGAGTGAACGGTGACTCGGTATGAAAAATGCACGGAGGAGCAGTTTTATCGTTTCTCCCGTGCGTTTCGACGTCTGAAACGCCCAGAAAGCGAATCTGCTTACAGATCGCAAATAGGTCGATTTCGCGTGTTCGGCGCTCAGAAGCGGCGAAATAGCGTTTTCTCGCTGAGCCGAGTGAACGGTGACTCGGTATGAAAAATGCACGGAGGAGCAGTTTTATCGTTTCTCCCGTGCGTTTCGACGTCTGAAACGCCCAGAAAGCGAATCTGCTTACAGATCGCAAATAGGTCGATTTCGCGTGTTCGGCGCTCAGAAGCGGCGAAATAGCGTTTTCTCGCTGAGCCGAGTGAACGGTGACTCGGTATGAAAAATGCACGGAGGAGCAGTTTTATCGTTTCTCCCGTGCGTTTCGACGTCTGAAACGCCCAGAAAGCGAATCTGCTTACAGATCGCAAATAGGTCGATTTCGCGTTTTCGGCGCTCAGAAGCGGCGAAATAGCGTTTTCTCGCTGAGCCGAGTGAACGGTGACTCGGTATGAAAAATGCACGGAGGAGCAGTTTTATCGTTTCTCCCGTGCGTTTCGACGTCTGAAACGCCCAGAAAGCGAATCTGCTTACAGATCGCAAATAGGTCGATTTCGCGTGTTCGGCGCTCAGAAGCGGCGAAATAGCGTTTTCTCGCTGAGCCGAGTGAACGGTGACTCGGTATGAAAAATGCACGGAGGAGCAGTTTTATCGTTTCTCCCGTGCGTTTCGACGTCTGAAACGCCCAGAAAGCGAATCTGCTTACAGATCGCAAATAGGTCGATTTCGCGTGTTCGGCGCTCAGAAGCGGCGAAATAGCGTTTTCTCGCTGAGCCGAGTGAACGGTGACTCGGTATGAAAAATGCACGGAGGAGCAGTTTTATCGTTTCTCCCGTGCGTTTCGACGTCTGAAACGCCCAGAAAGCGAATCTGCTTACAGATCGCAAATAGGTCGATTTCGCGTTTTCGGCGCTCAGAAGCGGCGAAATAGCGTTTTCTCGCTGAGCCGAGTGAACGGTGACTCGGTATGAAAAATGCACGGAGGAGCAGTTTTATCGTTTCTCCCGTGCGTTTCGACGTCTGAAACGCCCAGAAAGCGAATCTGCTTACAGATCGCAAATAGGTCGATTTCGCGTGTTCGGCGCTCAGAAGCGGCGAAATAGCGTTTTCTCGCTGAGCCGAGTGAACGGTGACTCGGTATGAAAAATGCACGGAGGAGCAGTTTTATCGTTTCTCCCGTGCGTTTCGACGTCTGAAACGCCCAGAAAGCGAATCTGCTTACAGATCGCAAATAGGTCGATTTCGCGTGTTCGGCGCTCAGAAGCGGCGAAATAGCGTTTTCTCGCTGAGCCGAGTGAACGGTGACTCGGTATGAAAAATGCACGGAGGAGCAGTTTTATCGTTTCTCCCGTGCGTTTCGACGTCTGAAACGCCCAGAAAGCGAATCTGCTTACAGATCGCAAATAGGTCGATTTCGCGTGTTCGGCGCTCAGAAGCGGCGAAATAGCGTTTTCTCGCTGAGCCGAGTGAACGGTGACTCGGTATGAAAAATGCACGGAGGAGCAGTTTTATCGTTTCTCCCGTGCGTTTCGACGTCTGAAACGCCCAGAAAGCGAATCTGCTTACAGATCGCAAATAGGTCGATTTCGCGTGTTCGGCGCTCAGAAGCGGCGAAATAGCGTTTTCTCGCTGAGCCGAGTGAACGGTGACTCGGTATGAAAAATGCACGGAGGAGCAGTTTTATCGTTTCTCCCGTGCGTTTCGACGTCTGAAACGCCCAGAAAGCGAATCTGCTTACAGATCGCAAATAGGTCGATTTCGCGTTTTCGGCGCTCAGAAGCGGCGAAATAGCGTTTTCTCGCTGAGCCGAGTGAACGGTGACTCGGTATGAAAAATGCACGGAGGAGCAGTTTTATCGTTTCTCCCGTGCGTTTCGACGTCTGAAACGCCCAGAAAGCGAATCTGCTTACAGATCGCAAATAGGTCGATTTCGCGTGTTCGGCGCTCAGAAGCGGCGAAATAGCGTTTTCTCGCTGAGCCGAGTGAACGGTGACTCGGTATGAAAAATGCACGGAGGAGCAGTTTTATCGTTTCTCCCGTGCGTTACGACGTCTGAAACGCCCAGAAAGCGAATCTGCTTACAGATCGCAAATAGGTCGATTTCGCGTGTTCGGCGCTCAGAAGCGGCGAAATAGCGTTTTCTCGCTGAGCCGAGTGAACGGTGACTCGGTATGAAAAATGCACGGAGGAGCAGTTTTATCGTTTCTCCCGTGCGTTTCGACGTCTGAAACGCCCAGAAAGCGAATCTGCTTACAGATCGCAAATAGGTCGATTTCGCGTTTTCGGCGCTCAGAAGCGGCGAAATAGCGTTTTCTCGCTGAGCCGAGTGAACGGTGACTCGGTATGAAAAATGCACGGAGGAGCAGTTTTATCGTTTCTCCCGTGCGTTTCGACGTCTGAAACGCCCAGAAAGCGAATCTGCTTACAGATCGCAAATAGGTCGATTTCGCGTGTTCGGCGCTCAGAAGCGGCGAAATAGCGTTTTCTCGCTGAGCCGAGTGAACGGTGACTCGGTATGAAAAATGCACGGAGGAGCAGTTTTATCGTTTCTCCCGTGCGTTTCGACGTCTGAAACGCCCAGAAAGCGAATCTGCTTACAGATCGCAAATAGGTCGATTTCGCGTGTTCGGCGCTCAGAAGCGGCGAAATAGCGTTTTCTCGCTGAGCCGAGTGAACGGTGACTCGGTATGAAAAATGCACGGAGGAGCAGTTTTATCGTTTCTCCCGTGCGTTTCGACGTCTGAAACGCCCAGAAAGCGAATCTGCTTACAGATCGCAAATAGGTCGATTTCGCGTGTTCGGCGCTCAGAAGCGGCGAAATAGCGTTTTCTCGCTGAGCCGAGTGAACGGTGACTCGGTATGAAAAATGCACGGAGGAGCAGTTTTATCGTTTCTCCCGTGCGTTTCGACGTCTGAAACGCCCAGAAAGCGAATCTGCTTACAGATCGCAAATAGGTCGATTTCGCGTGTTCGGCGCTCAGAAGCGGCGAAATAGCGTTTTCTCGCTGAGCCGAGTGAACGGTGACTCGGTATGAAAAATGCACGGAGGAGCAGTTTTATCGTTTCTCCCGTGCGTTTCGACGTCTGAAACGCCCAGAAAGCGAATCTGCTTACAGATCGCAAATAGGTCGATTTCGCGTTTTCGGCGCTCAGAAGCGGCGAAATAGCGTTTTCTCGCTGAGCCGAGTGAACGGTGACTCGGTATGAAAAATGCACGGAGGAGCAGTTTTATCGTTTCTCCCGTGCGTTTCGACGTCTGAAACGCCCAGAAAGCGAATCTGCTTACAGATCGCAAATAGGTCGATTTCGCGTGTTCGGCGCTCAGAAGCGGCGAAATAGCGTTTTCTCGCTGAGCCGAGTGAACGGTGACTCGGTATGAAAAATGCACGGAGGAGCAGTTTTATCGTTTCTCCCGTGCGTTTCGACGTCTGAAACGCCCAGAAAGCGAATCTGCTTACAGATCGCAAATAGGTCGATTTCGCGTGTTCGGCGCTCAGAAGCGGCGAAATAGCGTTTTCTCGCTGAGCCGAGTGAACGGTGACTCGGTATGAAAAATGCACGGAGGAGCAGTTTTATCGTTTCTCCCGTGCGTTTCGACGTCTGAAACGCCCAGAAAGCGAATCTGCTTACAGATCGCAAATAGGTCGATTTCGCGTGTTCGGCGCTCAGAAGCGGCGAAATAGCGTTTTCTCGCTGAGCCGAGTGAACGGTGACTCGGTATGAAAAATGCACGGAGGAGCAGTTTTATCGTTTCTCCCGTGCGTTTCGACGTCTGAAACGCCCAGAAAGCGAATCTGCTTACAGATCGCAAATAGGTCGATTTCGCGTGTTCGGCGCTCAGAAGCGGCGAAATAGCGTTTTCTCGCTGAGCCGAGTGAACGGTGACTCGGTATGAAAAATGCACGGAGGAGCAGTTTTATCGTTTCTCCCGTGCGTTTCGACGTCTGAAACGCCCAGAAAGCGAATCTGCTTACAGATCGCAAATAGGTCGATTTCGCGTGTTCGGCGCTCAGAAGCGGCGAAATTAGCGTTTTCTCGCTGAGCCGAGTGAACGGTGACTCGGTATGAAAAATGCACGGAGGAGCAGTTTTATCGTTTCTCCCGTGCGTTTCGACGTCTGAAACGCCCAGAAAGCGAATCTGCTTACAGATCGCAAATAGGTCGATTTCGCGTGTTCGGCGCTCAGAAGCGGCGAAATAGCGTTTTCTCGCTGAGCCGAGTGAACGGTGACTCGGTATGAAAAATGCACGGAGGAGCAGTTTTATCGTTTCTCCCGTGCGTTTCGACGTCTGAAACGCCCAGAAAGCGAATCTGCTTACAGATCGCAAATAGGTCGATTTCGCGTTTTCGGCGCTCAGAAGCGGCGAAATAGCGTTTTCTCGCTGAGCCGAGTGAACGGTGACTCGGTATGAAAAATGCACGGAGGAGCAGTTTTATCGTTTCTCCCGTGCGTTTCGACGTCTGAAACGCCCAGAAAGCGAATCTGCTTACAGATCGCAAATAGGTCGATTTCGCGTGTTCGGCGCTCAGAAGCGGCGAAATAGCCGTTTTCTCGCTGAGCCGAGTGAACGGTGACTCGGTATGAAAAATGCACGGAGGAGCAGTTTTATCGTTTCTCCCGTGCGTTTCGACGTCTGAAACGCCCAGAAAGCGAATCTGCTTACAGATCGCAAATAGGTCGATTTCGCGTGTTCGGCGCTCAGAAGCGGCGAAATAGCGTTTTCTCGCTGAGCCGAGTGAACGGTGACTCGGTATGAAAAATGCACGGAGGAGCAGTTTTATCGTTTCTCCCGTGCGTTTCGACGTCTGAAACGCCCAGAAAGCGAATCTGCTTACAGATCGCAAATAGGTCGATTTCGCGTTTTAGAACGGTGACTCGGTATGAAAAATGCACGGAGGAGCAGTTTTATCGTTTCTCCCGTGCGTTTCGACGTCTGAAACGCCCAGAAAGCGAATCTGCTTACAGATCGCAAATAGGTCGATTTCGCGTGTTCGGCGCTCAGAAGCGGCGAAATAGCGTTTTCTCGCTGAGCCGAGTGAACGGTGACTCGGTATGAAAAATGCACGGAGGAGCAGTTTTATCGTTTCTCCCGTGCGTTTCGACGTCTGAAACGCCCAGAAAGCGAATCTGCTTACAGATCGCAAATAGGTCGATTTCGCGTGTTCGGCGCTCAGAAGCGGCGAAATAGCGTTTTCTCGCTGAGCCGAGTGAACGGTGACTCGGTATGAAAAATGCACGGAGGAGCAGTTTTATCGTTTCTCCCGTGCGTTTCGACGTCTGAAACGCCCAGAAAGCGAATCTGCTTACAGATCGCAAATAGGTCGATTTCGCGTGTTCGGCGCTCAGAAGCGGCGAAATAGCGTTTTCTCGCTGAGCCGAGTGAACGGTGACTCGGTATGAAAAATGCACGGAGGAGCAGTTTTATCGTTTCTCCCGTGCGTTTCGACGTCTGAAACGCCCAGAAAGCGAATCTGCTTACAGATCGCAAATAGGTCGATTTCGCGTGTTCGGCGCTCAGAAGCGGCGAAATAGCGTTTTCTCGCTGAGCCGAGTGAACGGTGACTCGGTATGAAAAATGCACGGAGGAGCAGTTTTATCGTTTCTCCCGTGCGTTTCGACGTCTGAAACGCCCAGAAAGCGAATCTGCTTACAGATCGCAAATAGGTCGATTTCGCGTGTTCGGCGCTCAGAAGCGGCGAAATAGCGTTTTCTCGCTGAGCCGAGTGAACGGTGACTCGGTATGAAAAATGCACGGAGGAGCAGTTTTATCGTTTCTCCCGTGCGTTTCGACGTCTGAAACGCCCAGAAAGCGAATCTGCTTACAGATCGCAAATAGGTCGATTTCGCGTGTTCGGCGCTCAGAAGCGGCGAAATAGCGTTTTCTCGCTGAGCCGAGTGAACGGTGACTCGGTATGAAAAATGCACGGAGGAGCAGTTTTATCGTTTCTCCCGTGCGTTTCGACGTCTGAAACGCCCAGAAAGCGAATCTGCTTACAGATCGCAAATAGGTCGATTTCGCGTGTTACGGCGCTCAGAAGCGGCGAAATAGCGTTTTCTCGCTGAGCCGAGTGAACGGTGACTCGGTATGAAAAATGCACGGAGGAGCAGTTTTATCGTTTCTCCCGTGCGTTTCGACGTCTGAAACGCCCAGAAAGCGAATCTGCTTACAGATCGCAAATAGGTCGATTTCGCGTGTTCGGCGCTCAGAAGCGGCGAAATAGCGTTTTCTCGCTGAGCCGAGTGAACGGTGACTCGGTATGAAAAATGCACGGAGGAGCAGTTTTATCGTTTCTCCCGTGCGTTTCGACGTCTGAAACGCCCAGAAAGCGAATCTGCTTACAGATCGCAAATAGGTCGATTTCGCGTGTTCGGCGCTCAGAAGCGGCGAAATAGCGTTTTCTCGCTGAGCCGAGTGAACGGTGACTCGGTATGAAAAATGCACGGAGGAGCAGTTTTATCGTTTCTCCCGTGCGTTTCGACGTCTGAAACGCCCAGAAAGCGAATCTGCTTACAGATCGCAAATAGGTCGATTTCGCGTGTTCGGCGCTCAGAAGCGGCGAAATAGCGTTTTCTCGCTGAGCCGAGTGAACGGTGACTCGGTATGAAAAATGCACGGAGGAGCAGTTTTATCGTTTCTCCCGTGCGTTTCGACGTCTGAAACGCCCAGAAAGCGAATCTGCTTACAGATCGCAAATAGGTCGATTTCGCGTGTTCGGCGCTCAGAAGCGGCGAAATAGCGTTTTCTCGCTGAGCCGAGTGAACGGTGACTCGGTATGAAAAATGCACGGAGGAGCAGTTTTATCGTTTCTCCCGTGCGTTTCGACGTCTGAAACGCCCAGAAAGCGAATCTGCTTACAGATCGCAAATAGGTCGATTTCGCGTGTTCGGCGCTCAGAAGCGGCGAAATAGCGTTTTCTCGCTGAGCCGAGTGAACGGTGACTCGGTATGAAAAATGCACGGAGGAGCAGTTTTATCGTTTCTCCCGTGCGTTTCGACGTCTGAAACGCCCAGAAAGCGAATCTGCTTACAGATCGCAAATAGGTCGATTTCGCGTGTTCGGCGCTCAGAAGCGGCGAAATAGCGTTTCTCGCTGAGCCGAGTGAACGGTGACTCGGTATGAAAAATGCACGGAGGAGCAGTTTTATCGTTTCTCCCGTGCGTTTCGACGTCTGAAACGCCCAGAAAGCGAATCTGCTTACAGATCGCCAATAGGTCGATTTCGCGTGTTCGGCGCTCAGAAGCGGCGAAATAGCGTTTTCTCGCTGAGCCGAGTGAACGGTGACTCGGTATGAAAAATGCACGGAGGAGCAGTTTTATCGTTTCTCCCGTGCGTTTCGACGTCTGAAACGCCCAGAAAGCGAATCTGCTTACAGATCGCAAATAGGTCGATTTCGCGTGTTCGGCGCTCAGAAGCGGCGAAATAGCGTTTTCTCGCTGAGCCGAGTGAACGGTGACTCGGTATGAAAAATGCACGGAGGAGCAGTTTTATCGTTTCTCCCGTGCGTTTCGACGTCTGAAACGCCCAGAAAGCGAATCTGCTTACAGATCGCAAATAGGTCGATTTCGCGTGTTCGGCGCTCAGAAGCGGCGAAATAGCGTTTTCTCGCTGAGCCGAGTGAACGGTGACTCGGTATGAAAAATGCACGGAGGAGCAGTTTTATCGTTTCTCCCGTGCGTTTCGACGTCTGAAACGCCCAGAAAGCGAATCTGCTTACAGATCGCAAATAGGTCGATTTCGCGTTTTCGGCGCTCAGAAGCGGCGAAATAGCGTTTTCTCGCTGAGCCGAGTGAACGGTGACTCGGTATGAAAAATGCACGGAGGAGCAGTTTTATCGTTTCTCCCGTGCGTTTCGACGTCTGAAACTCGCACATAGGTCGATTTCGCATGTTCGGGTCGATTTCGCGTGTTCGGCGCTCAGAAGCGGCGAAATAGCGTTTTCTCGCTGAGCCGAGTGAACGGTGACTCGGTATGAAAAATGCACGGAGGAGCAGTTTTATCGTTTCTCCCGTGCGTTTCGACGTCTGAAACGCCCAGAAAGCGAATCTGCTTACAGATCGCAAATAGGTCGATTTCGCGTGTTCGGCGCTCAGAAGCGGCGAAATAGCGTTTTCTCGCTGAGCCGAGTGAACGGTGACTCGGTATGAAAAATGCACGGAGGAGCAGTTTTATCGTTTCTCCCGTGCGTTTCGACGTCTGAAACGCCCAGAAAGCGAATCTGCTTACAGATCGCAAATAGGTCGATTTCGCGTGTTCGGCGCTCAGAAGCGGCGAAATAGCGTTTTCTCGCTGAGCCGAGTGAACGGTGACTCGGTATGAAAAATGCACGGAGGAGCAGTTTTATCGTTTCTCCCGTGCGTTTCGACGTCTGAAACGCCCAGAAAGCGAATCTGCTTACAGATCGCAAATAGGTCGATTTCGCGTGTTCGGCGCTCAGAAGCGGCGAAATAGCGTTTTCTCGCTGAGCCGAGTGAACGGTGACTCGGTATGAAAAATGCACGGAGGAGCAGTTTTATCGTTTCTCCCGTGCGTTTCGACGTCTGAAACGCCCAGAAAGCGAATCTGCTTACAGATCGCAAATAGGTCGATTTCGCGTGTTCGGCGCTCAGAAGCGGCGAAATAGCGTTTTCTCGCTGAGCCGAGTGAACGGTGACTCGGTATGAAAAATGCACGGAGGAGCAGTTTTATCGTTTCTCCCGTGCGTTTCGACGTCTGAAACGCCCAGAAAGCGAATCTGCTTACAGATCGCAAATAGGTCGATTTCGCGTGTTCGGCGCTCAGAAGCGGCGAAATAGCGTTTTCTCGCTGAGCCGAGTGAACGGTGACTCGGTATGAAAAATGCACGGAGGAGCAGTTTTATCGTTTCTCCCGTGCGTTTCGACGTCTGAAACGCCCAGAAAGCGAATCTGCTTACAGATCGCAAATAGGTCGATTTCGCGTGTTCGGCGCTCAGAAGCGGCGAAATAGCGTTTTCTCGCTGAGCCGAGTGAACGGTGACTCGGTATGAAAAATGCACGGAGGAGCAGTTTTATCGTTTCTCCCGTGCGTTTCGACGTCTGAAACGCCCAGAAAGCGAATCTGCTTACAGATCGCAAATAGGTCGATTTCGCGTGTTCGGCGCTCAGAAGCGGCGAAATAGCGTTTTCTCGCTGAGCCGAGTGAACGGTGACTCGGTATGAAAAATGCACGGAGGAGCAGTTTCTCCCGTGCGTTTCGACGTCTGAAACGCCCAGAAAGCGAATCTGCTTACAGATCGCAAATCGATTTCGCGTTTTCGGCGCTCAGAAGCGGCGAAATAGCGTTTTCTCGCTGAGCCGAGTGAACGGTGACTCGGTATGAAAAATGCACGGAGGAGCAGTTTTATCGTTTCTCCCGTGCGTTTCGACGTCTGAAACGCCCAGAAAGCGAATCTGCTTACAGATCGCAAATAGGTCGATTTCGCGTGTTCGGCGCTCAGAAGCGGCGAAATAGCGTTTTCTCGCTGAGCCGAGTGAACGGTGACTCGGTATGAAAAATGCACGGAGGAGCAGTTTTATCGTTTCTCCCGTGCGTTTCGACGTCTGAAACGCCCAGAAAGCGAATCTGCTTACAGATCGCAAATAGGTCGATTTCGCGTTTTCGGCGCTCAGAAGCGGCGAAATAGCGTTTTCTCGCTGAGCCGAGTGAACGGTGACTCGGTATGAAAAATGCACGGAGGAGCAGTTTTATCGTTTCTCCCGTGCGTTTCGACGTCTGAAACGCCCAGAAAGCGAATCTGCTTACAGATCGCAAATAGGTCGATTTCGCGTGTTCGGCGCTCAGAAGCGGCGAAATAGCGTTTTCTCGCTGAGCCGAGTGAACGGTGACTCGGTATGAAAAATGCACGGAGGAGCAGTTTTATCGTTTCTCCCGTGCGTTTCGACGTCTGAAACGCCCAGAAAGCGAATCTGCTTACAGATCGCAAATAGGTCGATTTCGCGTGTTCGGCGCTCAGAAGCGGCGAAATAGCGTTTTCTCGCTGAGCCGAGTGAACGGTGACTCGGTATGAAAAATGCACGGAGGAGCAGTTTTATCGTTTCTCCCGTGCGTTTCGACGTCTGAAACGCCCAGAAAGCGAATCTGCTTACAGATCGCAAATAGGTCGATTTCGCGTGTTCGGCGCTCAGAAGCGGCGAAATAGCGTTTTCTCGCTGAGCCGAGTGAACGGTGACTCGGTATGAAAAATGCACGGAGGAGCAGTTTTATCGTTTCTCCCGTGCGTTTCGACGTCTGAAACGCCCAGAAAGCGAATCTGCTTACAGATCGCAAATAGGTCGATTTCGCGTTTTCGGCGCTCAGAAGCGGCGAAATAGCGTTTTCTCGCTGAGCCGAGTGAACGGTGACTCGGTATGAAAAATGCACGGAGGAGCAGTTTTATCGTTTCTCCCGTGCGTTTCGACGTCTGAAACGCCCAGAAAGCGAATCTGCTTACAGATCGCAAATAGGTCGATTTCGCGTGTTCGGCGCTCAGAAGCGGCGAAATAGCGTTTTCTCGCTGAGCCGAGTGAACGGTGACTCGGTATGAAAAATGCACGGAGGAGCAGTTTTATCGTTTCTCCCGTGCGTTTCGACGTCTGAAACGCCCAGAAAGCGAATCTGCTTACAGATCGCAAATAGGTCGATTTCGCGTGTTCGGCGCTCAGAAGCGGCGAAATAGCGTTTTCTCGCTGAGCCGAGTGAACGGTGACTCGGTATGAAAAATGCACGGAGGAGCAGTTTTATCGTTTCTCCCGTGCGTTTCGACGTCTGAAACGCCCAGAAAGCGAATCTGCTTACAGATCGCAAATAGGTCGATTTCGCGTTTTCGGCGCTCAGAAGCGGCGAAATAGCGTTTTCTCGCTGAGCCGAGTGAACGGTGACTCGGTATGAAAAATGCACGGAGGAGCAGTTTTATCGTTTCTCCCGTGCGTTTCGACGTCTGAAACGCCCAGAAAGCGAATCTGCTTACAGATCGCAAATAGGTCGATTTCGCGTGTTCGGCGCTCAGAAGCGGCGAAATAGCGTTTTCTCGCTGAGCCGAGTGAACGGTGACTCGGTATGAAAAATGCACGGAGGAGCAGTTTTATCGTTTCTCCCGTGCGTTTCGACGTCTGAAACGCCCAGAAAGCGAATCTGCTTACAGATCGCAAATAGGTCGATTTCGCGTGTTCGGCGCTCAGAAGCGGCGAAATAGCGTTTTCTCGCTGAGCCGAGTGAACGGTGACTCGGTATGAAAAATGCACGGAGGAGCAGTTTTATCGTTTCTCCCGTGCGTTTCGACGTCTGAAACGCCCAGAAAGCGAATCTGCTTACAGATCGCAAATAGGTCGATTTCGCGTGTTCGGCGCTCAGAAGCGGCGAAATAGCGTTTTCTCGCTGAGCCGAGTGAACGGTGACTCGGTATGAAAAATGCACGGAGGAGCAGTTTTATCGTTTCTCCCGTGCGTTTCGACGTCTGAAACGCCCAGAAAGCGAATCTGCTTACAGATCGCAAATAGGTCGATTTCGCGTGTTCGGCGCGCAGAAGCGGCGAAATAGCGTTTTCTCGCTGAGCCGAGTGAACGGTGACTCGGTATGAAAAATGCACGGAGGAGCAGTTTTATCGTTTCTCCCGTGCGTTTCGACGTCTGAAACGCCCAGAAAGCGAATCTGCTTACAGATCGCAAATAGGTCGATTTCGCGTTTTCGGCGCTCAGAAGCGGCGAAATAGCGTTTTCTCGCTGAGCCGAGTGAACGGTGACTCGGTATGAAAAATGCACGGAGGAGCAGTTTTATCGTTTCTCCCGTGCGTTTCGACGTCTGAAACGCCCAGAAAGCGAATCTGCTTACAGATCGCAAATAGGTCGATTTCGCGTGTTCGGCGCTCAGAAGCGGCGAAATAGCGTTTTCTCGCTGAGCCGAGTGAACGGTGACTCGGTATGAAAAATGCACGGAGGAGCAGTTTTATCGTTTCTCCCGTGCGTTTCGACGTCTGAAACGCCCAGAAAGCGAATCTGCTTACAGATCGCAAATAGGTCGATTTCGCGTGTTCGGCGCTCAGAAGCGGCGAAATAGCGTTTTCTCGCTGAGCCGAGTGAACGGTGACTCGGTATGAAAAATGCACGGAGGAGCAGTTTTATCGTTTCTCCCGTGCGTTTCGACGTCTGAAACGCCCAGAAAGCGAATCTGCTTACAGATCGCAAATAGGTCGATTTCGCGTGTTCGGCGCTCAGAAGCGGCGAAATAGCGTTTTCTCGCTGAGCCGAGTGAACGGTGACTCGGTATGAAAAATGCACGGAGGAGCAGTTTTATCGTTTCTCCGTGCGTTTCGACGTCTGAAACGCCCAGAAAGCGAATCTGCTTACAGATCGCAAATAGGTCGATTTCGCGTTTTCGGCGCTCAGAAGCGGCGAAATAGCGTTTTCTCGCTGAGCCGAGTGAACGGTGACTCGAAACGATAAAACAGCTCCTCCGTGCAGTTTTCATACCGAGTCACCGTCCACTGGGCTCAGCGAGAAAACGCGATTTCGGCGCTCCTGAGGGCCGAAAACGCGATATCGACCGATTTGCGATCTGTCAGCAGATTCGGTTTCTGGGCAGTTTACATGTCGAACTGCACGGTAGAAACGATAAAACAGCTCCTCCGTGCAGTTTTCATACCGAGTCACCGTCCACTGGGCTCAGCGAGAAAACGCGATTTCGGCGCTTCTGAGGGCCGAAAACGCGATATCGGCCGATTTTCGATCTGTCAGCAGATTCGGTTTCTGGGCAGTTTACATGTCGAACTGCACGGTAGAAACGATAAAACAGCTCCTCCGTGCAGTTTTCATACCGAGTCACCGTCCACTGGGCTCAGCGAGAAAACGCGATTTCGGCGCTTCTGAGGGCCGAAAACGCGATATCGGCCGATTTTCGATCTGTCAGCAGATTCGGTTTCTGGGCAGTTTACATGTCGAACTGCACGGTAGAAACGATAAAACAGCTCCTCCGTGCAGTTTTCATACCGAGTCACCGTCCACTGGGCTCAGCGAGAAAACGCGATTTCGGCGCTTCTGAGGCCGAAAACGCGATATCGGCCGATTTTCGATCTGTCAGCAGATTCGGTTTCTGGGCAGTTTACATGTCGAACTGCACGGTAGAAACGATAAAACAGCTCCTCCGTGCAGTTTTCATACCGAGTCACCGTCCACTGGGCTCAGCGAGAAAACGCGATTTCGGCGCTTCTGAGGGCCGAAAACGCGATATCGGCCGATTTTCGATCTGTCAGCAGATTCGGTTTCTGGGCAGTTTACATGTCGAACTGCACGGTAGAAACGATAAAACAGCTCCTCCGTGCAGTTTTCATACCGAGTCACCGTCCACTGGGCTCAGCGAGAAAACGCGATTTCGGCGCTTCTGAGGGCCGAAAACGCGATATCGGCCGATTTTCGATCTGTCAGCAGATTCGGTTTCTGGGCAGTTTACATGTCGAACTGCACGGTAGAAACGATAAAACAGCTCCTCCGTGCAGTTTTCATACCGAGTCACCGTCCACTGGGCTCAGCGAGAAAACGCGATTTCGGCGCTTCTGAGGGCCGAAAACGCGATATCGGCCGATTCGCGATCTGTCAGCAGATTCGGTTTCTGGGCAGTTTACATGTCGAACTGCACGGTAGAAACGATAAAACAGCTCCTCCGTGCAGTTTTCATACCGAGTCACCGTCCACTGGGCTCAGCGAGAAAACGCGATTTCGGCGCTTCTGAGGGCCGAAAACGCGATATCGGCCGATTTTCGATCTGTCAGCAGATTCGGTTTCTGGGCAGTTTACATGTCGAACTGCACGGTAGAAACGATAAAACAGCTCCTCCGTGCAGTTTTCATACCGAGTCACCGTCCACTGGGCTCAGCGAGAAAACGCGATTTCGGCGCTTCTGAGGGCCGAAAACGCGATATCGGCCGATTTTCGATCTGTCAGCAGATTCGGTTTCTGGGCAGTTTACATGTCGAACTGCACGGTAGAAACGATAAAACAGCTCCTCCGTGCAGTTTTCATACCGAGTCACCGTCCACTGGGCTCAGCGAGAAAACGCGATTTCGGCGCTTCTGAGGGCCGAAAACGCGATATCGGCCGATTTTCGATCTGTCAGCAGATTCGGTTTCTGGGCAGTTTACATGTCGAACTGCACGGTAGAAACGATAAAACAGCTCCTCCGTGCAGTTTTCATACCGAGTCACCGTCCACTGGGCTCAGCGAGAAAACGCGATTTCGGCGCTTCTGAGGGCCGAAAACGCGATATCGGCCGATTTTCGATCTGTCAGCAGATTCGGTTTCTGGGCAGTTTACATGTCGAACTGCACGGTAGAAACGATAAAACAGCTCCTCCGTGCAGTTTTCATACCGAGTCACCGTCCACTGGGCTCAGCGAGAAAACGCGATTTCGGCGCTTCTGAGGGCCGAAAACGCGATATCGGCCGATTTTCGATCTGTCAGCAGATTCGGTTTCTGGGCAGTTTACATGTCGAACTGCACGGTAGAAACGATAAAACAGCTCCTCCGTGCAGTTTTCATACCGAGTCACCGTCCACTGGGCTCAGCGAGAAAACGCGATTTCGGCGCTTCTGAGGGCCGAAAACGCGATATCGGCCGATTTTCGATCTGTCAGCAGATTCGGTTTCTGGGCAGTTTACATGTCGAACTGCACGGTAGAAACGATAAAACAGCTCCTCCGTGCAGTTTTCATACCGAGTCACCGTCCACTGGGCTCAGCGAGAAAACGCGATTTCGGCGCTTCTGAGGGCCGAAAACGCGATATCGGCCGATTTTCGATCTGTCAGCAGATTCGGTTTCTGGGCAGTTTACATGTCGAACTGCACGGTAGAAACGATAAAACAGCTCCTCCGTGCAGTTTTCATACCGAGTCACCGTCCACTGGGCTCAGCGAGAAAACGCGATTTCGGCGCTTCTGAGGGCCGAAAACGCGATATCGGCCGATTTGCGATCTGTCAGCAGATTCGGTTTCTGGGCAGTTTACATGTCGAACTGCACGGTAGAAACGATAAAACAGCTCCTCAAAACAGCTCCTCCGTGCAGTTTTCATACCGAGTCACCGTCCACTGGGCTCAGCGAGAAAACGCGATTTCGGCGCTTCTGAGGGCCGAAAACGCGATATCAACCGATTTTCGATCTGTCAGCAGATTCGGTTTCTGGGCAGTTTACATGTCGAACTGCACGGTGAAAAACGATAAAACAGCTCCTCCGTGCAGTTTTCATACCGAGTCACCGTCCACTGGGCTCAGCGAGAAAACGCGATTTCGGCGCTTCTGAGGGCCGAAAACGCGATATCGGCCGATTTTCGATCTGTCAGCAGATTCGGTTTCTGGGCAGTTTACATGTCGAACTGCACGGTAGAAACGATAAAACAGCTCCTCCGTGCAGTTTTCATACCGAGTCACCGTCCACTGGGCTCAGCGAGAAAACGCGATTTCGGCGCTTCTGAGGGCCGAAAACGCGATATCGGCCGATTTTCGATCTGTCAGCAGATTCGGTTTCTGGGCAGTTTACATGTCGAACTGCACGGTAGAAACGATAAAACAGCTCCTCCGTGCAGTTTTCATACCGAGTCACCGTCCACTGGGCTCAGCGAGAAAACGCGATTTCGGCGCTTCTGAGGGCCGAAAAACGCGATTTCGAGGGCCGAAAACGCGATATCGGCCGATTTTCGATCTGTCAGCAGATTCGGTTTCTGGGCAGTTTACATGTCGAACTGCACGGTAGAAACGATAAAACAGCTCCTCCGTGCAGTTTTCATACCGAGTCACCGTCCACTGGGCTCAGCGAGAAAACGCGATTTCGGCGCTTCTGAGGGCCGAAAACGCGATATCGGCCGATTTGCGATCTGTCAGCAGATTCGGTTTCTGGGCAGTTTACATGTCGAACTGCACGGTAGAAACGATAAAACAGCTCCTCCGTGCAGTTTTCATACCGAGTCACCGTCCACTGGGCTCAGCGAGAAAACGCGATTTCGGCGCTTCTGAGGGCCGAAAACGCGATATCGGCCGATTTGCGATCTGTCAGCAGATTCGGTTTCTGGGCAGTTTACATGTCGAACTGCACGGTAGAAACGATAAAACAGCTCCTCCGTGCAGTTTTCATACCGAGTCACCGTCCACTGGGCTCAGCGAGAAAACGCGATTTCGGCGCTTCTGAGGGCCGAAAACGCGATATCGGCCGATTTGCGATCTGTCAGCAGATTCGGTTTCTGGGCAGTTTACATGTCGAACTGCACGGTGAAAACGATAAAACAGCTCCTCCGTGCAGTTTTCATACCGAGTCACCGTCCACTGGGCTCAGCGAGAAAACGCGATTTCGGCGCTTCTGAGGGCCGAAAACGCGATATCGGCCGATTTTCGATCTGTCAGCAGATTCGGTTTCTGGGCAGTTTACATGTCGAACTGCACGGTAGAAACGATAAAACAGCTCCTCCGTGCAGTTTTCATACCGAGTCACCGTCCACTGCGCTCAGCGAGAAAACGCGATTTCGGCGCTTCTGAGGGCCGAAAACGCGATATCGGCCGATTTGCGATCTGTCAGCAGATTCGGTTTCTGGGCAGTTTACATGTCGAACTGCACGGTGAAAACGATAAAACAGCTCCTCCGTGCAGTTTTCATACCGAGTCACCGTCCACTCGGCTCAGCGAGAAAACGCGATTTCGGCGCTTCTGAGGGCCGAAAACGCGATATCGGCCGATTTTCGATCTGTCAGCAGATTCGGTTTCTGGGCAGTTTACATGTCGAACTGCACGGTAGAAACGATAAAACAGCTCCTCCGTGCAGTTTTCATACCGAGTCACCGTCCACTGGGCTCAGCGAGAAAACGCGATTTCGGCGCTCCTGAGGGCCGAAAACGCGATATCGGCCGATTTGCGATCTGTCAGCAGATTCGGTTTCTGGGCAGTGTACATGTCGAACTGCACGGTAGAAACGATAAAACAGCTCCTCCGTGCAGTTTTCATACCGAGTCACCGTCCACTCGGCTCAGCGAGAAAACGCGATTTCGGCACTTCTGAGGGCCGAAAACGCGATATCGGCCGATTTTCGATCTGTCAGCAGATTCGGTTTCTGGGCAGTTTACATGTCGAACTGCACGGTAGAAACGATAAAACAGCTCCTCCGTGCAGTTTTCATACCGAGTCACCGTCCACTGGGCTCAGCGAAACGCGATTTCGGCGCTTCTGAGGGCCGAAAACGCGATATCGGCCGATTTGCGATCTGTCAGCAGATTCGGTTTCTGGGCAGTTTACATGTCGAACTGCACGGTAGAAACGATAAAACAGCTCCTCCGTGCAGTTTTCATACCGAGTCACCGTCCACTGGGCTCAGCGAGAAAACGCGATTTCGGCGCTTCTGAGGGCCGAAAACGCGATATCGGCCGATTTGCGATCTGTCAGCAGATTCGGTTTCTGGGCAGTTTACATGTCGAACTGCACGGTAGAAACGATAAAACAGCTCCTCCGTGCAGTTTTCATACCGAGTCACCGTCCACTGGGCTCAGCGAGAAAACGCGATTTCGGCGCTTCTGAGGGCCGAAAACGCGATATCGGCCGATTTTCGATCTGTCAGCAGATTCGGTTTCTGGGCAGTTTACATGTCGAACTGCACGGTAGAAACGATAAAACAGCTCCTCCGTGCAGTTTTCATACCGAGTCACCGTCCACTGGGCTCAGCGAGAAAACGCGATTTCGGCGCTTCTGAGGGCCGAAAACGCGATATCGGCCGATTTTCGATCTGTCAGCAGATTCGGTTTCTGGGCAGTTTACATGTCGAACTGCACGGTAGAAACGATAAAACAGCTCCTCCGTGCAGTTTTCATACCGAGTCACCGTCCACTGGGCTCAGCGAGAAAACGCGATTTCGGCGCTTCTGAGGGCCGAAAACGCGATATCGGCCGATTTTCGATCTGTCAGCAGATTCGGTTTCTGGGCAGTTTACATGTCGAACTGCACGGTAGAAACGATAAAACAGCTCCTCCGTGCAGTTTTCATACCGAGTCACCGTCCACTGGGCTCAGCGAGAAAACGCGATTTCGGCGCTTCTGAGGGCCGAAAACGCGATATCGGCCGATTTTCGATCTGTCAGCAGATTCGGTTTCTGGGCAGTTTACATGTCGAACTGCACGGTAGAAACGATAAAACAGCTCCTCCGTGCAGTTTTCATACCGAGTCACCGTCCACTGGGCTCAGCGAGAAAACGCGATTTCGGCGCTTCTGAGGGCCGAAAACGCGATATCGGCCGATTTGCGATCTGTCAGCAGATTCGGTTTCTGGGCAGTTTACATGTCGAACTGCACGGTGAAAACGATAAAACAGCTCCTCCGTGCAGTTTTCATACCGAGTCACCGTCCACTCGGCTCAGCGAGAAAACGCGATTTCGGCGCTTCTGAGGGCCGAAAACGCGATATCGGCCGATTTTCGATCTGTCAGCAGATTCGGTTTCTGGCCAGCAGATATGCAGTTTTCAATCACCGTCCACTGAGAGAAAACGCGATTTCGGCGCTTCTGAGGGCCGAAAACGCGATATCGGCCGATTTTCGATCTGTCAGCAGATTCGGTTTCTGGGCAGTTTACATGTCGAACTGCACGGTAGAAACGATAAAACAGCTCCTCCGTGCAGTTTTCATACCGAGTCACCGTCCACTGGGCTCAGCGAGAAAACGCGATTTCGGCGCTTCTGAGGGCCGAAAACGCGATATCGGCCGATTTTCGATCTGTCAGCAGATTCGGTTTCTGGGCAGTTTACATGTCGAACTGCACGGTAGAAACGATAAAACAGCTCCTCCGTGCAGTTTTCATACCGAGTCACCGTCCACTGGGCTCAGCGAGAAAACGCGATTTCGGCGCTTCTGAGGGCCGAAAACGCGATATCGGCGATTTTCGATCTGTCAGCAGATTCGGTTTCTGGGCAGTTTACATGTCGAACTGCACGGTAGAAACGATAAAACAGCTCCTCCGTGCAGTTTTCGACGTCTGAAACGCACCGAAAGCGAAGCTCCTCCGGTGCAGTTTTCATAAAACAGCGAGTTTTCACCGAGTCACCGTCCACTGGGCTCAGCGAGAAAACGCGATTTCGGCGCTTCTGAGGGCCGAAAACGCGATATCGGCGATTTTCGATCTGTCAGCAGATTCGGTTTCTGGGCAGTTTACATGTCGAACTGCACGGTAGAAACGATAAAACAGCTCCTCCGTGCAGTTTTCATACCGAGTCACCGTCCACTGGGCTCAGCGAGAAAACGCGATTTCGGCGCTTCTGAGGGCCGAAAACGCGATTTCGCGTTTTCGATCTGTCAGCAGATTCGGTTTCTGGCAGTTACCTTTTCGAACTGCACGGTGAAACGATAAAAATGCCTCCGGAGCAGTTTTCATCGTTTCACCGTCCACTGTCTCAAACGAGAAAACGCGATTTCTGCTTACAGATCGAAAACGCGATTTCGCGTGTTCGGCGATCTGAAGCGGCGATATTTCGTTTTCTCGCAGAGCCGAGTGAACGGTGACTCGGTATGAAAAATGCACGGAGGAGCAGTTGTTATCGTTTCTCCAGTGCGTTTCGACGTCTTCAGCGAGAAAACGCGATTTCGGCACTCCTGAGGGCCGAAAACGCGATATCGGCCGATTTTCGATCTGTCAGCAGATTCGTTTTCTGGGCAGTTTACATGTCGAACTGCACGGTAGAAACGATAAAACAGCTCCACCGGAGGAGCAGTTTTATCGTTTCTCCCGTGCGTTTCACCGTCCACTGGGCTCAGCGAGAAAACGCGATTTCGGCTCTACAGACCGCCGAAAACGCGATATCGCGTGTTCGGCGATTTTCGATCTGTCAGCATATTCGTTTTCTGGGCAGTTTAACATGTCGAAAAATGCACGGTAGAAACGTTTTATCGTTTCTCTCCGACGTCTGCGCCCAGAAAGCGAATCTGCTTTCAGATCGCAAATAGGTCGATTTCGCGTGTTCGGCGCTCAGAAGCGGCGAAATAGCGTTTTCTCGCTGAGCCGAGTGAACGGTGACTCCTGGTATGAAAAATGCACGGAGGAGCAGTTTTATCGTTTCTCCCGTGCGTTTCGACGTCTGAAACGCCCAGAAAGCGAATCTGCTTACAGCTCGCAATAGGTCGATTTCGCGTGTTCGGCGCTCAGAAGCGGCGAAATAGCGTTTTCTCGCTGAGCCGAGTGAACGGTGACTCGGTATGAAAAATGCACGGAGGAGCAGTTTTATCGTTTCTCCCGTGCGTTTCGACGTCTGAAACGCCCAGAAAGCGAATCTGCTTACAGATCGCAAATAGGTCGATTTCGCGTTTTCGGCGCTCAGAAGCGGCGAAATAGCGTTTTCTCGCTGAGCCGAGTGAACGGTGACTCGGTATGAAAAATGCACGGAGGAGCAGTTTTATCGTTTCTCCCGTGCGTTTCGACGTCTGAAACGCCCAGAAAGCGAATCTGCTTACAGATCGCCAATAGGTCGATTTCGCGTGTTCGGCGCTCAGAAGCGGCGAAATAGCGTTTTCTCGCTGAGCCGAGTGAACGGTGACTCGGTATGAAAAATGCACGGAGGAGCAGTTTTATCGTTTCTCCGTTTCGTTTCGACGTCTGAAACGCCCAGAAAGCGAATCTGCTTACAGATCGCAAATAGGTCGATTTCGCGTTTTCGGCGCTCTGTCAGCAGATTCGGTTTCTGGGCAGTTTACATGTCGAACTGCACGGTAGAAACGATAAAACAGCTCCTCCGTGCAGTTTTCATACCGAGTCACCGTCCACTGGGCTCAGCGAGAAAACGCGATTTCGGCTCTACAGAGGGCCGAAAACGCGATATCGGCCGATTTTCGATCTGTCAGCAGATTCGGTTTCTGGGCAGTTTACATGTCGAACTGCACGGTAGAAACGATAAAACAGCTCCTCCGTGCAGTTTTCATCGAGTCACCGTCCACTGGGCTCAGCGAGAAAACGCGATTTCGGCTATACTGAGGGCCGAAAACGCGATATCGCGATTTTCGATCTGTCAGCAGATTCGGTTTCTGGGCTGAGTCGAGTGAACGGTGACTCGATGAAAAATGCACGGAGCAGTTTTATCGTTTCTCAGCCGTGCGTTTCGACGTCTGGCTCAGCGAGAAAACGCGATTTCGGCGCTTAAAGAGGCCGAAAACGCGATATCGCGATTTTCGATCTGTCAGCAGATTCGGTTTCTGGGCAGTTTACATGTCGAACTGCACGGTAGAAACGATAAAACAGCTCCTCCGTGCAGTTTTCATACCGAGTCACCGTCCACTGGGCTTACAGATCGAAAAACGCGATTTCGGCTGTTCTGAGGGCCGAAAACGCGATATCGGCGATTTTCGATCTGTCAGCAGATTCGGTTTCTGGGCAGTTTACATGTCGAACTGCACGGTAGAAACGATAAAACAGCTCCTCCGTGCAGTTTTCATACCGAGTCACCGTCCACTGGGCTCAGCGAGAAAACGCGATTTCGGCGCCTCTGAGGGCCGAAAACGCGATATCGGCCGATTTTCGATCTGTCAGCAGATTCGGTTTCTGGGCAGTTTACATGTCGAACTGCACGGTAGAAACGACAAAACAGCTCCTCCGTGCAGTTTTCATACCGAGTCACCGTCCACTGGGCTCAGCGAGAAAACGCGATTTCGGCGCTCAGAGGGCCGAAAACGCGATATCGGCCGTTTGCGATCTGTCAGCAGATTCGGTTTCTGGGCAGTTTACATGTCGAACTGCACGGTAGAAACGATAAAACAGCTCCTCCGTGCAGTTTTCATACCGAGTCACCGTCCACTGGGCTCAGCGAGAAAACGCGATTTCGGCGCTTCTGAGGGCCGAAAACGCGATATCGGCCGATTTTCGATCTGTCAGCAGATTCGGTTTCTGGGCAGTTTACATGTCGAACTGCACGGTAGAAACGATAAAACAGCTCCTCCGTGCAGTTTTCATACCGAGTCACCGTCCACTGGGCTCAGCGAGAAAACGCGATTTCGGCGCTTCTGAGGGCCGAAAACGCGATATCGGCCGATTTTCGATCTGTCAGCAGATTCGGTTTCTGGGCAGTTTACATGTCGAACTGCACGGTAGAAACGATAAAACAGCTCCTCCGTGCAGTTTTCATACCGAGTCACCGTCCACTGGGCTCAGCGAGACGCGATTTCTGAGGGCGAAAACACGCGATATCGGCCGATTTTCGATCTGTCAGCAGATTCGGTTTCTGGGCAGTTTACATGTCGAACTGCACGGTGAAACGATAAAACAGCTCCTCCGTGCAGTTTTCATACCGAGTCACCGTCCACTGCGCTCAGCGAGAAAACGCGATTTCGGCGCTTCTGAGGGCCGAAAACGCGATATCGGCCGATTTGCGATCTGTCAGCAGATTCGGTTTCTGGGCAGTTTACATGTCGAACTGCACGGTAGAAACGATAAAACAGCTCCTCCGTGCAGTTTTCATACCGAGTCACCGTCCACTGGGCTCAGCGAGAAAACGCGATTTCGGCGCTTCTGAGGGCCGAAAACGCGATATCGGCCGATTTTCGATCTGTCAGCAGATTCGGTTTCTGGGCAGTTTACATGTCGAACTGCACGGTAGAAACGATAAAACAGCTCCTCCGTGCAGTTTTCATACCGAGTCACCCCACTGGGCTCAGCGAGAAAACGCGATTTCGGCGCTTCTGAGGGCCGAAAACGCGATATCGGCCGATTTTCGATCTGTCAGCAGATTCGGTTTCTGGGCAGTTTACATGTCGAACTGCACGGTAGAAACGATAAAACAGCTCCTCCCGTGCAGTTTTCATACCGAGTCACCGTCCACTGGGCTCAGCGAGAAAACGCGATTTCGGCGCTTCTGAGGGCCGAAAACGCGATATCGGCCGATTTGCGATCTGTCAGCAGATTCGGTTTCTGGGCAGTTTACATGTCGAACTGCACGGTAGAAACGATAAAACAGCTCCTCCGTGCAGTTTTCATACCGAGTCACCGTCCACTGGGCTCAGCGAGAAAACGCGATTTCGGCGCTTCTGAGGGCCGAAAACGCGATATCGGCCGATTTTCGATCTGTCAGCAGATTCGGTTTCTGGGCAGTTTACATGTCGAACTGCACGGTAGAAACGATAAAACAGCTCCTCCGTGCAGTTCATACCGAGTCACCGTCCACTGGGCTCAGCGAGAAAACGCGATTTCGGCGCTTCTGAGGGCCGAAAACGCGATATCGGCCGATTTTCGATCTGTCAGCAGATTCGGTTTCTGGGCAGTTTACATGTCGAACTGCACGGTAGAAACGATAAAACAGCTCCTCCGTGCAGTTTTCATACCGAGTCACCGTCCACTGGGCTCAGCGAGAAAACGCGATTTCGGCGCTTCTGAGGGCCGAAAACGCGATATCGGCCGATTTTCGATCTGTCAGCAGATTCGGTTTCTGGGCAGTTTACATGTCGAACTGCACGGTAGAAACGATAAAACAGCTCCTCCGTGCAGTTTTCATACCGAGTCACCGTCCACTGGGCTCAGCGAGAAAACGCGATTTCGGCGCTTCTGAGGGCCGAAAACGCGATATCGGCCGATTTGCGATCTGTCAGCAGATTCGGTTTCTGGGCAGTTTACATGTCGAACTGCACGGTGAAAACGATAAAACAGCTCCTACGTGCAGTTTTCATACCGAGTCACCGTCCACTGGGCTCAGCGAGAAAACGCGATTTCGGCGCTTCTGAGGGCCGAAAACGCGATATCGGCCGATTTTCGATCTGTCAGCAGATTCGGTTTCTGGGCAGTTTACATGTCGAACTGCACGGTAGAAACGATAAAACAGCTCCTCCGTGCAGTTTTCATACCGAGTCACCGTCCACTGGGCTCAGCGAGAAAACGCGATTTCGGCGCTTCTGAGGGCCGAAAACGCGATATCGGCCGATTTTCGATCTGTCAGCAGATTCGGTTTCTGGGCAGTTTACATGTCGAACTGCACGGTAGAAACGATAAAACAGCTCCTCCGTGCAGTTTTCATACCGAGTCACCGTCCACTGGGCTCAGCGAGAAAACGCGATTTCGGCGCTTCTGAGGGCCGAAAACGCGATATCGGCCGATTTTCGATCTGTCAGCAGATTCGGTTTCTGGGCAGTTTACATGTCGAACTGCACGGTAGAAACGATAAAACAGCTCCTCCGTGCAGTTTTCATACCGAGTCACCGTCCACTGGGCTCAGCGAGAAAACGCGATTTCGGCGCTTCTGAGGGCCGAAAACGCGATATCGGCCGATTTTCGATCTGTCAGCAGATTCGGTTTCTGGGCAGTTTACATGTCGAACTGCACGGTAGAAACGATAAAACAGCTCCTCCGTGCAGTTTTCATACCGAGTCACCGTCCACTGGGCTCAGCGAGAAAACGCGATTTCGGCGCTTCTGAGGGCCGAAAACGCGATATCGGCCGATTTGCGATCTGTCAGCAGATTCGGTTTCTGGGCAGTTTACATGTCGAACTGCACGGTAGAAACGATAAAACAGCTCCCCCGTGCAGTTTTCATACCGAGCGGCGAAATAGCGTTTTCTCGCTGAGCCGAGTGAACGGTGACTCGGTATGAAAAATGCACGGAGGAGCAGTTTTATCGTTTCTCCCGTGCGTTTCGACGTCTGAAACGCCCAGAAAGCGAATCTGCTTACAGATCGCAAATAGGTCGATTTCGCGTTTTCGGCGCTCAGAAGCGGCGAAATAGCGTTTTCTCGCTGAGCCGAGTGAACGGTGACTCGGTATGAAAAATGCACGGAGGAGCAGTTTTATCGTTTCTCCCGTGCGTTTCGACGTCTGAAACGCCCAGAAAGCGAATCTGCTTACAGATCGCAAATAGGTCGATTTCGCGTGTTCGGCGCTCAGAAGCGGCGAAATAGCGTTTTCTCGCTGAGCCGAGTGAACGGTGACTCGGTATGAAAAATGCACGGAGGAGCAGTTTTATCGTTTCTCCCGTGCGTTTCGACGTCTGAAACGCCCAGAAAGCGAATCTGCTTACAGATCGCAAATAGGTCGATTTCGCGTGTTCGGCGCTCAGAAGCGGCGAAATAGCGTTTTCTCGCTGAGCCGAGTGAACGGTGACTCGGTATGAAAAATGCACGGAGGAGCAGTTTTATCGTTTCTCCCGTGCGTTTCGACGTCTGAAACGCCCAGAAAGCGAATCTGCTTACAGATCGCAAATAGGTCGATTTCGCGTTTTCGGCGCTCAGAAGCGGCGAAATAGCGTTTTCTCGCTGAGCCGAGTGAACGGTGACTCGGTATGAAAAATGCACGGAGGAGCAGTTTTATCGTTTCTCCCGTGCGTTTCGACGTCTGAAACGCCCAGAAAGCGAATCTGCTTACAGATCGCAAATAGGTCGATTTCGCGTGTTCGGCGCTCAGAAGCGGCGAAATAGCGTTTTCTCGCTGAGCCGAGTGAACGGTGACTCGGTATGAAAAATGCACGGAGGAGCAGTTTTATCGTTTCTCCCGTGCGTTTCGACGTCTGAAACGCCCAGAAAGCGAATCTGCTTACAGATCGCAAATAGGTCGATTTCGCGTGTTCGGCGCTCAGAAGCGGCGAAATAGCGTTTTCTCGCTGAGCCGAGTGAACGGTGACTCGGTATGAAAAATGCACGGAGGAGCAGTTTTATCGTTTCTCCCGTGCGTTTCGACGTCTGAAACGCCCAGAAAGCGAATCTGCTTACAGATCGCAAATAGGTCGATTTCGCGTTTTCGGCGCTCAGAAGCGGCGAAATAGCGTTTTCTCGCTGAGCCGAGTGAACGGTGACTCGGTATGAAAAATGCACGGAGGAGCAGTTTTATCGTTTCTCCCGTGCGTTTCGACGTCTGAAACGCCCAGAAAGCGAATCTGCTTACAGATCGCAAATAGGTCGATTTCGCGTGTTCGGCGCTCAGAAGCGGCGAAATAGCGTTTTCTCGCTGAGCCGAGTGAACGGTGACTCGGTATGAAAAATGCACGGAGGAGCAGTTTTATCGTTTCTCCCGTGCGTTTCGACGTCTGAAACGCCCAGAAAGCGAATCTGCTTACAGATCGCAAATAGGTCGATTTCGCGTGTTCGGCGCTCAGAAGCGGCGAAATAGCGTTTTCTCGCTGAGCCGAGTGAACGGTGACTCGGTATGAAAAATGCACGGAGGAGCAGTTTTATCGTTTCTCCCGTGCGTTTCGACGTCTGAAACGCCCAGAAAGCGAATCTGCTTACAGATCGCAAATAGGTCGATTTCGCGTGTTCGGCGCTCAGAAGCGGCGAAATAGCGTTTTCTCGCTGAGCCGAGTGAACGGTGACTCGGTATGAAAAATGCACGGAGGAGCAGTTTTATCGTTTCTCCCGTGCGTTTCGACGTCTGAAACGCCCAGAAAGCGAATCTGCTTACAGATCGCAAATAGGTCGATTTCGCGTGTTCGGCGCTCAGAAGCGGCGAAATAGCGTTTTCTCGCTGAGCCGAGTGAACGGTGACTCGGTATGAAAAATGCACGGAGGAGCAGTTTTATCGTTTCTCCCGTGCGTTTCGACGTCTGAAACGCCCAGAAAGCGAATCTGCTTACAGATCGCAAATAGGTCGATTTCGCGTGTTCGGCGCTCAGAAGCGGCGAAATAGCGTTTTCTCGCTGAGCCGAGTGAACGGTGACTCGGTATGAAAAATGCACGGAGGAGCAGTTTTATCGTTTCTCCCGTGCGTTTCGACGTCTGAAACGCCCAGAAAGCGAATCTGCTTACAGATCGCAAATAGGTCGATTTCGCGTGTTCGGCGCTCAGAAGCGGCGAAATAGCGTTTTCTCGCTGAGCCGAGTGAACGGTGACTCGGTATGAAAAATGCACGGAGGAGCAGTTTTATCGTTTCTCCCGTGCGTTTCGACGTCTGAAACGCCCAGAAAGCGAATCTGCTTACAGATCGCAAATAGGTCGATTTCGCGTGTTCGGCGCTCAGAAGCGGCGAAATAGCGTTTTCTCGCTGAGCCGAGTGAACGGTGACTCGGTATGAAAAATGCACGGAGGAGCAGTTTTATCGTTTCTCCCGTGCGTTTCGACGTCTGAAACGCCCAGAAAGCGAATCTGCTTACAGATCGCAAATAGGTCGATTTCGCGTGTTCGGCGCTCAGAAGCGGCGAAATAGCGTTTTCTCGCTGAGCCGAGTGAACGGTGACTCGGTATGAAAAATGCACGGAGGAGCAGTTTTATCGTTTCTCCCGTGCGTTTCGACGTCTGAAACGCCCAGAAAGCGAATCTGCTTACAGATCGCAAATAGGTCGATTTCGCGTGTTCGGCGCTCAGAAGCGGCGAAATAGCGTTTTCTCGCTGAGCCGAGTGAACGGTGACTCGGTATGAAAAATGCACGGAGGAGCAGTTTTATCGTTTCTCCCGTGCGTTTCGACGTCTGAAACGCCCAGAAAGCGAATCTGCTTACAGATCGCAAATAGCTCGATTTAGCGTTTTCGGCGAACGCTCGGTAGAAAAATGCACGGAGGAGCAGTTTTATCGTTTCTCCCGTGCGTTTCGAAGCGGCGAAATGCTTACAGATCGTTTTCTCGGCGCTGAGCCGAGAATAGAACGGTGACTCCGAGTGAACGGTGACTATAAAAAATGCACGGAGGAGCAGTTTTATCGTTTCTCCCGTGCGTTTCGACGTCTGAAACGCCCAGAAAGCGAATCTGCTTACAGATCGCAAATAGGTCGATTTCGCGTGTTCGGCGCTCAGAAGCGGCGAAATAGCGTTTTCTCGCTGAGCCGAGTGAACGGTGACTCGGTATGAAAAATGCACGGAGGAGCAGTTTTATCGTTTCTCCCGTGCGTTTCGACGTCTGAAACGCCCAGAAAGCGAATCTGCTTACAGATCGCAAATAGGTCGATTTCGCGTGTTCGGCGCTCAGAAGCGGCGAAATAGCGTTTTCTCGCTGAGCCGAGTGAACGGTGACTCGGTATGAAAAATGCACGGAGGAGCAGTTTTATCGTTTCTCCCGTGCGTTTCGACGTCTGAAACGCCCAGAAAGCGAATCTGCTTACAGATCGCAAATAGGTCGATTTCGCGTTTTCGGCGCTCAGAAGCGGCGAAATAGCGTTTTCTCGCTGAGCCGAGTGAACGGTGACTCGGTATGAAAAATGCACGGAGGAGCAGTTTTATCGTTTCTCCCGTGCGTTTCGACGTCTGAAACGCCCAGAAAGCGAATCTGCTTACAGATCGCAAATAGGTCGATTTCGCGTGTTCGGCGCTCAGAAGCGGCGAAATAGCGTTTTCTCGCTGAGCCGAGTGAACGGTGACTCGGTATGAAAAATGCACGGAGGAGCAGTTTTATCGTTTCTCCCGTGCGTTTCGACGTCTGAAACGCCCAGAAAGCGAATCTGCTTACAGATCGCAAATAGGTCGATTTCGCGTGTTCGGCGCTCAGAAGCGGCGAAATAGCGTTTTCTCGCTGAGCCGAGTGAACGGTGACTCGGTATGAAAAATGCACGGAGGAGCAGTTTTATCGTTTCTCCCGTGCGTTTCGACGTCTGAAACGCCCAGAAAGCGAATCTGCTTACAGATCGCAAATAGGTCGATTTCGCGTGTTCGGCGCTCAGAAGCGGCGAAATAGCGTTTTCTCGCTGAGCCGAGTGAACGGTGACTCGGTATGAAAAATGCACGGAGGAGCAGTTTTATCGTTTCTCCCGTGCGTTTCGACGTCTGAAACGCCCAGAAAGCGAATCTGCTTACAGATCGCAAATAGGTCGATTTCGCGTTTTCGGCGCTCAGAAGCGGCGAAATAGCGTTTTCTCGCTGAGCCGAGTGAACGGTGACTCGGTATGAAAAATGCACGGAGGAGCAGTTTTATCGTTTCTCCCGTGCGTTTCGACGTCTGAAACGCCCAGAAAGCGAATCTGCTTACAGATCGCAAATAGGTCGATTTCGCGTGTTCGGCGCTCAGAAGCGGCGAAATAGCGTTTTCTCGCTGAGCCGAGTGAACGGTGACTCGGTATGAAAAATGCACGGAGGAGCAGTTTTATCGTTTCTCCCGTGCGTTTCGACGTCTGAAACGCCCAGAAAGCGAATCTGCTTACAGATCGCAAATAGGTCGATTTCGCGTGTTCGGCGCTCAGAAGCGGCGAAATAGCGTTTTCTCGCTGAGCCGAGTGAACGGTGACTCGGTATGAAAAATGCACGGAGGAGCAGTTTTATCGTTTCTCCCGTGCGTTTCGACGTCTGAAACGCCCAGAAAGCGAATCTGCTTACAGATCGCAAATAGGTCGATTTCGCGTGTTCGGCGCTCAGAAGCGGCGAAATAGCGTTTTCTCGCTGAGCCGAGTGAACGGTGACTCGGTATGAAAAATGCACGGAGGAGCAGTTTTATCGTTTCTCCCGTGCGTTTCGACGTCTGAAACGCCCAGAAAGCGAATCTGCTTACAGATCGCAAATAGGTCGATTTCGCGTTTTCGGCGCTCAGAAGCGGCGAAATAGCGTTTTCTCGCTGAGCCGAGTGAACGGTGACTCGGTATGAAAAATGCACGGAGGAGCAGTTTTATCGTTTCTCCCGTGCGTTTCGACGTCTGAAACGCCCAGAAAGCGAATCTGCTTACAGATCGCAAATAGGTCGATTTCGCGTGTTCGGCGCTCAGAAGCGGCGAAATAGCGTTTTCTCGCTGAGCCGAGTGAACGGTGACTCGGTATGAAAAATGCACGGAGGAGCAGTTTTATCGTTTCTCCCGTGCGTTTCGACGTCTGAAACGCCCAGAAAGCGAATCTGCTTACAGATCGCAAATAGGTCGATTTCGCGTGTTCGGCGCTCAGAAGCGGCGAAATAGCGTTTTCTCGCTGAGCCGAGTGAACGGTGACTCGGTATGAAAAATGCACGGAGGAGCAGTTTTATCGTTTCTCCCGTGCGTTTCGACGTCTGAAACGCCCAGAAAGCGAATCTGCTTACAGATCGCAAATAGGTCGATTTCGCGTTTTCGGCGCTCAGAAGCGGCGAAATAGCGTTTTCTCGCTGAGCCGAGTGAACGGTGACTCGGTATGAAAAATGCACGGAGGAGCAGTTTTATCGTTTCTCCCGTGCGTTTCGACGTCTGAAACGCCCAGAAAGCGAATCTGCTTACAGATCGCAAATAGGTCGATTTCGCGTGTTCGGCGCTCAGAAGCGGCGAAATAGCGTTTTCTCGCTGAGCCGAGTGAACGGTGACTCGGTATGAAAAATGCACGGAGGAGCAGTTTTATCGTTTCTCCCGTGCGTTTCGACGTCTGAAACGCCCAGAAAGCGAATCTGCTTACAGATCGCAAATAGGTCGATTTCGCGTGTTCGGCGCTCAGAAGCGGCGAAATAGCGTTTTCTCGCTGAGCCGAGTGAACGGTGACTCGGTATGAAAAATGCACGGAGGAGCAGTTTTATCGTTTCTCCCGTGCGTTTCGACGTCTGAAACGCCCAGAAAGCGAATCTGCTTACAGATCGCAAATAGGTCGATTTCGCGTGTTCGGCGCTCAGAAGCGGCGAAATAGCGTTTTCTCGCTGAGCCGAGTGAACGGTGACTCGGTATGAAAAATGCACGGAGGAGCAGTTTTATCGTTTCTCCCGTGCGTTTCGACGTCTGAAACGCCCAGAAAGCGAATCTGCTTACAGATCGCAAATAGGTCGATTTCGCGTGTTCGGCGCTCAGAAGCGGCGAAATAGCGTTTTCTCGCTGAGCCGAGTGAACGGTGACTCGGTATGAAAAATGCACGGAGGAGCAGTTTTATCGTTTCTCCCGTGCAGTTTCGACGTCTGAAACGCCCAGAAAGCGAATCTGCTTACAGATCGCAAATAGGTCGATTTCGCGTGTTCGGCGCTCAGAAGCGGCGAAATAGCGTTTTCTCGCTGAGCCGAGTGAACGGTGACTCGGTATGAAAAATGCACGGAGGAGCAGTTTTATCGTTTCTCCCGTGCGTTTCGACGTCTGAAACGCCCAGAAAGCGAATCTGCTTACAGATCGCAAATAGGTCGATTTCGCGTGTTCGGCGCTCAGAAGCGGCGAAATAGCGTTTTCTCGCTGAGCCGAGTGAACGGTGACTCGGTATGAAAACTGCACGGAGGAGCAGTTTTATCGTTTCTCCCGTGCGTTTCGACGTCTGAAACGCCCAGAAAGCGAATCTGCTTACAGATCGCAAATAGGTCGATTTCGCGTGTTCGGCGCTCAGAAGCGGCGAAATAGCGTTTTCTCGCTGAGCCGAGTGAACGGTGACTCGGTATGAAAAATGCACGGAGGAGCAGTTTTATCGTTTCTCCCGTGCGTTTCGACGTCTGAAACGCCCAGAAAGCGAATCTGCTTACAGATCGCAAATAGGTCGATTTCGCGTGTTCGGCGCTCAGAAGCGGCGAAATAGCGTTTTCTCGCTGAGCCGAGTGAACGGTGACTCGGTATGAAAAATGCACGGAGGAGCAGTTTTATCGTTTCTCCCGTGCGTTTCGACGTCTGAAACGCCCAGAAAGCGAATCTGCTTACAGATCGCAAATAGGTCGATTTCGCGTGTTCGGCGCTCAGAAGCGGCGAAATAGCGTTTTCTCGCTGAGCCGAGTGAACGGTGACTCGGTATGAAAAATGCACGGAGGAGCAGTTTTATCGTTTCTCCCGTGCGTTTCGACGTCTGAAACGCCCAGAAAGCGAATCTGCTTACAGATCGCAAATAGGTCGATTTCGCGTGTTCGGCGCTCAGAAGCGGCGAAATAGCGTTTTCTCGCTGAGCCGAGTGAACGGTGACTCGGTATGAAAAATGCACGGAGGAGCAGTTTTATCGTTTCTCCCGTGCGTTTCGACGTCTGAAACGCCCAGAAAGCGAATCTGCTTACAGATCGCAAATAGGTCGATTTCGCGTGTTCGGCGCTCAGAAGCGGCGAAATAGCGTTTTCTCGCTGAGCCGAGTGAACGGTGACTCGGTATGAAAAATGCACGGAGGAGCAGTTTTATCGTTTCTCCCGTGCGTTTCGACGTCTGAAACGCCCAGAAAGCGAATCTGCTTACAGATCGCAAATAGGTCGATTTCGCGTGTTCGGCGCTCAGAAGCGGCGAAATAGCGTTTTCTCGCTGAGCCGAGTGAACGGTGACTCGGTATGAAAAATGCACGGAGGAGCAGTTTTATCGTTTCTCCCGTGCGTTTCGACGTCTGAAACGCCCAGAAAGCGAATCTGCTTACAGATCGCAAATAGGTCGATTTCGCGTGTTCGGCGCTCAGAAGCGGCGAAATAGCGTTTTCTCGCTGAGCCGAGTGAACGGTGACTCGGTATGAAAAATGCACGGAGGAGCAGTTTTATCGTTTCTCCCGTGCGTTTCGACGTCTGAAACGCCCAGAAAGCGAATCTGCTTACAGATCGCAAATAGGTCGATTTCGCGTGTTCGGCGCTCAGAAGCGGCGAAATAGCGTTTTCTCGCTGAGCCGAGTGAACGGTGACTCGGTATGAAAAATGCACGGAGGAGCAGTTTTATCGTTTCTCCCGTGCGTTTCGACGTCTGAAACGCCCAGAAAGCGAATCTGCTTACAGATCGCAAATAGGTCGATTTCGCGTGTTCGGCGCTCAGAAGCGGCGAAATAGCGTTTTCTCGCTGAGCCGAGTGAACGGTGACTCGGTATGAAAAATGCACGGAGGAGCAGTTTTATCGTTTCTCCCGTGCGTTTCGACGTCTGAAACGCCCAGAAAGCGAATCTGCTTACAGATCGCAAATAGGTCGATTTCGCGTGTTCGGCGCTCAGAAGCGGCGAAATAGCGTTTTCTCGCTGAGCCGAGTGAACGGTGACTCGGTATGAAAAATGCACGGAGGAGCAGTTTTATCGTTTCTCCCGTGCGTTTCGACGTCTGAAACGCCCAGAAAGCGAATCTGCTTACAGATCGCAAATAGGTCGATTTCGCGTTTTCGGCGCTCAGAAGCGGCGAAATAGCGTTTTCTCGCTGAGCCGAGTGAACGGTGACTCGGTATGAAAATGCACGGAGGAGCAGTTTTATCGTTTCTCCCGTGCGTTTCGACGTCTGAAACGCCCAGAAAGCGAATCTGCTTACAGATCGCAAATAGGTCGATTTCGCGTGTTCGGCGCTCAGAAGCGGCGAAATAGCGTTTTCTCGCTGAGCCGAGTGAACGGTGACTCGGTATGAAAAATGCACGGAGGAGCAGTTTTATCGTTTCTCCCGTGCGTTTCGACGTCTGAAACGCCCAGAAAGCGAATCTGCTTACAGATCGCAAATAGGTCGATTTCGCGTTTTCGGCGCTCAGAAGCGGCGAAATAGCGTTTTCTCGCTGAGCCGAGTGAACGGTGACTCGGTATGAAAAATGCACGGAGGAGCAGTTTTATCGTTTCTCCCGTGCGTTTCGACGTCTGAAACGCCCAGAAAGCGAATCTGCTTACAGATCGCAAATAGGTCGATTTCGCGTGTTCGGCGCTCAGAAGCGGCGAAATAGCGTTTTCTCGCTGAGCCGAGTGAACGGTGACTCGGTATGAAAAATGCACGGAGGAGCAGTTTTATCGTTTCTCCCGTGCGTTTCGACGTCTGAAACGCCCAGAAAGCGAATCTGCTTACAGATCGCAAATAGGTCGATTTCGGCTTGTTCGGCGCTCAGAAGCGGCGAAATAGCGTTTTCTCGCTGAGCCGAGTGAACGGTGACTCGGTATGAAAAATGCACGGAGGAGCAGTTTTATCGTTTCTCCCGTGCGTTTCGACGTCTGAAACGCCCAGAAAGCGAATCTGCTTACAGATCGCAAATAGGTCGATTTCGCGTGTTCGGCGCTCAGAAGCGGCGAAATAGCGTTTTCTCGCTGAGCCGAGTGAACGGTGACTCGGTATGAAAAATGCACGGAGGAGCAGTTTTATCGTTTCTCCCGTGCGTTTCGACGTCTGAAACGCCCAGAAAGCGAATCTGCTTACAGATCGCAAATAGGTCGATTTCGCGTGTTCGGCGCTCAGAAGCGGCGAAATAGCGTTTTCTCGCTGAGCCGAGTGAACGGTGACTCGGTATGAAAAATGCACGGAGGAGCAGTTTTATCGTTTCTCCCGTGCGTTTCGACGTCTGAAACGCCCAGAAAGCGAATCTGCTTACAGATCGCAAATAGGTCGATTTCGCGTGTTCGGCGCTCAGAAGCGGCGAAATAGCGTTTTCTCGCTGAGCCGAGTGAACGGTGACTCGGTATGAAAAATGCACGGAGGAGCAGTTTTATCGTTTCTCCCGTGCGTTTCGACGTCTGAAACGCCCAGAAAGCGAATCTGCTTACAGATCGCAAATAGGTCGATTTCGCGTGTTCGGCGCTCAGAAGCGGCGAAATAGCGTTTTCTCGCTGAGCCGAGTGAACGGTGACTCGGTATGAAAAATGCACGGAGGAGCAGTTTTATCGTTTCTCCCGTGCGTTTCGACGTCTGAAACGCCCAGAAAGCGAATCTGCTTACAGATCGCAAATAGGTCGATTTCGCGTTTTCGGCGCTCAGAAGCGGCGAAATAGCGTTTTCTCGCTGAGCCGAGTGAACGGTGACTCGGTATGAAAAATGCACGGAGGAGCAGTTTTATCGTTTCTCCCGTGCGTTTCGACGTCTGAAACGCCCAGAAAGCGAATCTGCTTACAGATCGCAAATAGGTCGATTTCGCGTGTTCGGCGCTCAGAAGCGGCGAAATAGCGTTTTCTCGCTGAGCCGAGTGAACGGTGACTCGGTATGAAAAATGCACGGAGGAGCAGTTTTATCGTTTCTCCCGTGCGTTTCGACGTCTGAAACGCCCAGAAAGCGAATCTGCTTACAGATCGCAAATAGGTCGATTTCGCGTGTTCGGCGCTCAGAAGCGGCGAAATAGCGTTTTCTCGCTGAGCCGAGTGAACGGTGACTCGGTATGAAAAATGCACGGAGGAGCAGTTTTATCGTTTCTCCCGTGCGTTTCGACGTCTGAAACGCCCAGAAAGCGAATCTGCTTACAGATCGCAAATAGGTCGATTTCGCGTGTTCGGCGCTCAGAAGCGGCGAAATAGCGTTTTCTCGCTGAGCCGAGTGAACGGTGACTCGGTATGAAAAATGCACGGAGGAGCAGTTTTATCGTTTCTCCCGTGCGTTTCGACGTCTGATAACGCCCAGAAAGCGAATCTGCTTACAGATCGCAAATAGGTCGATTTCGCGTGTTCGGCGCTCAGAAGCGGCGAAATAGCGTTTTCTCGCTGAGCCGAGTGAACGGTGACTCGGTATGAAAAATGCACGGAGGAGCAGTTTTATCGTTTCTCCCGTGCGTTTCGACGTCTGAAACGCCCAGAAAGCGAATCTGCTTACAGATCGCAAATAGGTCGATTTCGCGTGTTCGGCGCTCAGAAGCGGCGAAATAGCGTTTTCTCGCTGAGCCGAGTGAACGGTGACTCGGTATGAAAAATGCACGGAGGAGCAGTTTTATCGTTTCTCCCGTGCGTTTCGACGTCTGAAACGCCCAGAAAGCGAATCTGCTTACAGATCGCAAATAGGTCGATTTCGCGTGTTCGGCGCTCAGAAGCGGCGAAATAGCGTTTTCTCGCTGAGCCGAGTGAACGGTGACTCGGTATGAAAAATGCACGGAGGAGCAGTTTTATCGTTTCTCCCGTTGCGTTTCGACGTCTGAAACGCCCAGAAAGCGAATCTGCTTACAGATCGCAAATAGGTCGATTTCGCGTGTTCGGCGCTCAGAAGCGGCGAAATAGCGTTTTCTCGCTGAGCCGAGTGAACGGTGACTCGGTATGAAAAATGCACGGAGGAGCAGTTTTATCGTTTCTCCCGTGCGTTTCGACGTCTGAAACGCCCAGAAAGCGAATCTGCTTACAGATCGCAAATAGGTCGATTTCGCGTGTTCGGCGCTCAGAAGCGGCGAAATAGCGTTTTCTCGCTGAGCCGAGTGAACGGTGACTCGGTATGAAAAATGCACGGAGGAGCAGTTTTATCGTTTCTCCCGTGCGTTTCGACGTCTGAAACGCCCAGAAAGCGAATCTGCTTACAGATCGCAAATAGGTCGATTTCGCGTGTTCGGCGCTCAGAAGCGGCGAAATAGCGTTTTCTCGCTGAGCCGAGTGAACGGTGACTCGGTATGAAAAATGCACGGAGGAGCAGTTTTATCGTTTCTCCCGTCGATTTCGCGTTTTCGGCGCTCAGAAGCGGCGAAATAGCGTTTTCTCGCTGAGCCGAGTGAACGGTGACTCGGTATGAAAAATGCACGGAGGAGCAGTTTTATCGTTTCTCCCGTGCGTTTCGACGTCTGAAACGCCCTCGATTTCGCGTTTTCGGCGCTCAGAAGCGGCGAAATAGCGTTTTCTCGCTGAGCCGAGTGAACGGTGACTCGGTATGAAAAATGCACGGAGGAGCAGTTTTATCGTTTCTCCCGTGCGTTTCGACGTCTGAAACGCCCAGAAAGCGAATCTGCTTACAGATCGCAAATAGGTCGATTTCGCGTTTTCGGCGCTCAGAAGCGGCGAAATAGCGTTTTCTCGCTGAGCCGAGTGAACGGTGACTCGGTATGAAAAATGCACGGAGGAGCAGTTTTATCGTTTCTCCCGTGCGTTTCGACGTCTGAAACGCCCAGAAAGCGAATCTGCTTACAGATCGCAAATAGGTCGATTTCGCGTTTTCGGCGCTCAGAAGCGGCGAAATAGCGTTTTCTCGCTGAGCCGAGTGAACGGTGACTCGGTATGAAAAATGCACGGAGGAGCAGTTTTATCGTTTCTCCCGTGCGTTTCGACGTCTGAAACGCCCAGAAAGCGAATCTGCTTACAGATCGCAAATAGGTCGATTTCGCGTGTTCGGCGCTCAGAAGCGGCGAAATAGCGTTTTCTCGCTGAGCCGAGTGAACGGTGACTCGGTATGAAAAATGCACGGAGGAGCAGTTTTATCGTTTCTCCCGTGCGTTTCGACGTCTGAAACGCCCAGAAAGCGAATCTGCTTACAGATCGCAAATAGGTCGATTTCGCGTTTTCGGCGCTCAGAAGCGGCGAAATAGCGTTTTCTCGCTGAGCCGAGTGAACGGTGACTCGGTATGAAAAATGCACGGAGGAGCAGTTTTATCGTTTCTCCCGTGCGTTTCGACGTCTGAAACGCCCAGAAAGCGAAACAGAAAGCGAATCTGCTTACAGATCGCAAATAGGTCGATATCGCGTTTTCGGCGCTCAGAAGCGCCGAAATCGCGTTTTCTCGCTGAGCCCAGTGGACGGTGACTCGGTATGAAAACAGCACGGAGGGTGACTCGGTATGAAAACTGCACGGAGGAGCTGTTTTATCGTTTCTACCGTGCAGTTCGACATGTAAACTGCCCAGAAACCGAATCTGCTGACAGATCGAAAATCGGCCGATATCGCGTTTTCGGCCCTCAGAAGCGCCGAAATCGCGTTTTCTCGCTGAGCCCAGTGGACGGTGACTCGGTATGAAAACTGCACGGAGGAGCTGTTTTATCGTTTCTACCGTGCAGTTCGACATGTAAACTGCCCAGAAACCGAATCTGCTGACAGATCGAAAATCGGCCGATATCGCGTTTTCGGCCCTCAGAAGCGCCGAAATCGCGTTTTCTCGCTGAGCCCAGTGGACGGTGACTCGGTATGAAAACTGCACGGAGGAGCTGTTTTATCGTTTCTACCGTGCAGTTCGACATGTAAACTGCCCAGAAACCGAATCTGCTGACAGATCGAAAATCGGCCGATATCGCGTTTTCGGCCCTCAGAAGCGCCGAAATCGCGTTTTCTCGCTGAGCCCAGTGGACGGTGACTCGGTATGAAAACTGCACGGAGGAGCTGTTTTATCGTTTCTACCGTGCAGTTCGACATGTAAACTGCCCAGAAACCGAATCTGCTGACAGATCGAAAATCGGCCGATATCGCGTTTTCGGCCCTCAGAAGCGCCGAAATCGCGTTTTCTCGCTGAGCCCAGTGGACGGTGACTCGGTATGAAAACTGCACGGAGGAGCTGTTTTATCGTTTCTACCGTGCAGTTCGACATGTAAACTGCCCAGAAACCGAATCTGCTGACAGATCGAAAATCGCGTTTTCTCGCGATATCGCAGATCGAAAATCGGCCCAGAAACCGAATCTGCTGACAGATCGCGCGAAATCGCGTTTTCTCGCTGAGCCCAGTGGACGGTGACTCGGTATGAAAACTGCACGGAGGAGCTGTTTTATCGTTTCTACCGTGCAGTTCGACATGTAAACTGCCCAGAAACCGAATCGGCCGATATCGCGTTTTCGGCCCTCAGAAGCGCCGAAATCGCGTTTTCTCGCTGAGCCCAGTGGACGGTGACTCGGTATGAAAACTGCACGGGGGAGCTGTTTTATCGTTTCTACCGTGCAGTTCGACATGTAAACTGCCCAGAAACCGAATCTGCTGACAGATCGCAAATCGGCCGATATCGCGTTTTCGGCCCTCAGAAGCGCCGAAATCGCGTTTTCTCGCTGAGCCCAGTGGACGGTGACTCGGTATGAAAACTGCACGGAGGAGCTGTTTTATCGTTTCTACCGTGCAGTTCGACATGTAAACTGCCCAGAAACCGAATCTGCTGACAGATCGCAAATCGGCCGATATCGCGTTTTCGGCCCTCAGAAGCGCCGAAATCGCGTTTTCTCGCTGAGCCCAGTGGACGGTGACTCGGTATGAAAACAGCACGGAGGAGCTCATTTATCGTATCATGTAAACTGCCCAGAAAACGAATCTGCTGACAGATCGCAAATCGGCCGATATCGCGTTTTCGGCCCTCAGAAGCGCCGAAATCGCGTTTTCTCGCTGAGCCCAGTGGACGGTGACTCGGTATGAAAACTGCACGGAGGAGCTGTTTTATCGTTTCTACCGTGCAGTTCGACATGTAAACTGCCCAGAAACCGAATCTGCTGACAGATCGAAAATCGGCCGATATCGCGTTTTCGGCCCTCAGAAGCGCCGAAATCGCGTTTTCTCGCTGAGCCCAGTGGACGGTGACTCGGTATGAAAACTGCACGGAGGAGCTGTTTTATCGTTTCTACCGTGCAGTTCGACATGTAAACTGCCCAGAAACCGAATCTGCTGACAGATCGAAAATCGGCCGATATCGCGTTTTCGGCCCTCAGAAGCGCCGAAATCGCGTTTTCTCGCTGAGCCCAGTGGACGGTGACTCGGTATGAAAACTGCACGGAGGAGCTGTTTTATCGTTTCTACCGTGCAGTTCGACATGTAAACTGCCCAGAAACCGAATCTGCTGACAGATCGAAAATCGGCCGATATCGCGTTTTCGGCCCTCAGAAGCGCCGAAATCGCGTTTTCTCGCTGAGCCCAGTGGACGGTGACTCGGTATGAAAACTGCACGGAGGAGCTGTTTTATCGTTTCTACCGTGCAGTTCGACATGTAAACTGCCCAGAAACCGAATCTGCTGACAGATCGCAAATCGGCCGATATCGCGTTTTCGGCCCTCAGAAGCGCCGAAATCGCGTTTTCTCGCTGAGCCCAGTGGACGGTGACTCGGTATGAAAACTGCACGGAGGAGCTGTTTTATCGTTTCTACCGTGCAGTTCGACATGTAAACTGCCCAGAAACCGAATCTGCTGACAGATCGAAAATCGGCCGATATCGCGTTTTCTGCCCTCAGAAGCGCCGAAATCGCGTTTTCTCGCTGAGCCCAGTGGACGGTGACTCGGTATGAAAACTGCACGGAGGAGCTGTTTTATCGTTTCTACCGTGCAGTTCGACATGTAAACTGCCCAGAAACCGAATCTGCTGACAGATCGAAAATCGGCCGATATCGCGTTTTCGGCCCTCAGAAGCGCCGAAATCGCGTTTTCTCGCTGAGCCCAGTGGACGGTGACTCGGTATGAAAACTGCACGGAGGAGCTGTTTTATCGTTTCTACCGTGCAGTTCGACATGTAAACTGCCCAGAAACCGAATCTGCTGACAGATCGAAAATCGGCCGATATCGCGTTTTCGGCCCTCAGAAGCGCCGAAATCGCGTTTTCTCGCTGAGCCCAGTGGACGGTGACTCGGTATGAAAACTGCACGGAGGAGCTGTTTTATCGTTTCTACCGTGCAGTTCGACATGTAAACTGCCCAGAAACCGAATCTGCTGACAGATCGAAAATCGGCCGATATCGCGTTTTCGGCCCTCAGAAGCGCCGAAATCGCGTTTTCTCGCTGAGCCCAGTGGACGGTGACTCGGTATGAAAACTGCACGGAGGAGCTGTTTTATCGTTTCTACCGTGCAGTTCGACATGTAAACTGCCCAGAAACCGAATCTGCTGACAGATCGAAAATCGGCCGATATCGCGTTTTCGGCCCTCAGAAGCGCCGAAATCGCGTTTTCTCGCTGAGCCCAGTGGACGGTGACTCGGTATGAAAACTGCACGGAGGAGCTGTTTTATCGTTTCTACCGTGCAGTTCGACATGTAAACTGCCCAGAAACCGAATCTGCTGACAGATCGCAAATCGGCCGATATCGCGTTTTCGGCCCTCAGAAGCGCCGAAATCGCGTTTTCTCGCTGAGCCCAGTGGACGGTGACTCGGTATGAAAACTGCACGGAGGAGCTGTTTTATCGTTTCTACCGTGCAGTTCGACATGTAAACTGCCCAGAAACCGAATCTGCTGACAGATCGAAAATCGGCCGATATCGCGTTTTCGGCCCTCAGAAGCGCCGAAATCGCGTTTTCTCGCTGAGCCCAGTGGACGGTGACTCGGTATGAAAACTGCACGGAGGAGCTGTTTTATCGTTTCTACCGTGCAGTTCGACATGTAAACTGCCCAGAAACCGAATCTGCTGACAGATCGAAAATCGGCCGATATCGCGTTTTCGGCCCTCAGAAGCGCCGAAATCGCGTTTTCTCGCTGAGCCCAGTGGACGGTGACTCGGTATGAAAACTGCACGGAGGAGCTGTTTTATCGTTTCTACCGTGCAGTTCGACATGTAAACTGCCCAGAAACCGAATCTGCTGACAGATCGCAAATCGGCCGATATCGCGTTTTCGGCCCTCAGAAGCGCCGAAATCGCGTTTTCTCGCTGAGCCCAGTGGACGGTGACTCGGTATGAAAACTGCACGGAGGAGCTGTTTTATCGTTTCTACCGTGCAGTTCGACATGTAAACTGCCCAGAAACCGAATCTGCTGACAGATCGAAAATCGGCCGATATCGCGTTTTCGGCCCTCAGAAGCGCCGAAATCGCGTTTTCTCGCTGAGCCCAGTGGACGGTGACTCGGTATGAAAACTGCACGGAGGAGCTGTTTTATCGTTTCTACCGTGCAGTTCGACATGTAAACTGCCCAGAAACCGAATCTGCTGACAGATCGCAAATCGGCCGATATCGCGTTTTCGGCCCTCAGAAGCGCCGAAATCGCGTTTTCTCGCTGAGCCCAGTGGACGGTGACTCGGTATGAAAACTGCACGGAGGAGCTGTTTTATCGTTTCTACCGTGCAGTTCGACATGTAAACTGCCCAGAAACCGAATCTGCTGACAGATCGAAATCGGCCGATATCGCGTTTTCGGCCCTCAGAAGCGCCGAAATCGCGTTTTCTCGCTGAGCCCAGTGGACGGTGACTCGGTATGAAAACTGCACGGAGGAGCTGTTTTATCGTTTCTACCGTGCAGTTCGACATGTAAACTGCCCAGAAACCGAATCTGCTGACAGATCGCGTCGGCCGATATCGCGTTTTCGGCCCTCAGAAGCGCCGAAATCGCGTTTTCTCGCTGAGCCCAGTGGACGGTGACTCGGTATGAAAACTGCACGGAGGAGCTGTTTTATCGTTTCTACCGTGCAGTTCGACATGTAAACTGCCCAGAAACCGAATCTGCTGACAGATCGAAAATCGGCCGATATCGCGTTTTCGGCCCTCAGAAGCGCCGAAATCGCGTTTTCTCGCTGAGCCCAGTGGACGGTGACTCGGTATGAAAACTGCACGGAGGAGCTGTTTTATCGTTTCTACCGTGCAGTTCGACATGTAAACTGCCCAGAAACCGAATCTGCTGACAGATCGAAAATCGGCCGATATCGCGTTTTCGGCCCTCAGAAGCGCCGAAATCGCGTTTTCTCGCTGAGCCCAGTGGACGGTGACTCGGTATGAAAACTGCACGGAGGAGCTGTTTTATCGTTTCTACCGTGCAGTTCGACATGTAAACTGCCCAGAAACCGAATCTGCTGACAGATCGCAAATCGGCCGATATCGCGTTTTCGGCCCTCAGAAGCGCCGAAATCGCGTTTTCTCGCTGAGCCCAGTGGACGGTGACTCGGTATGAAAACTGCACGGAGGAGCTGTTTTATCGTTTCTACCGTGCAGTTCGACATGTAAACTGCCCAGAAACCGAATCTGCTGACAGATCGAAAATCGGCCGATATCGCGTTTTCGGCCCTCAGAAGCGCCGAAATCGCGTTTTCTCGCTGAGCCCAGTGGACGGTGACTCGGTATGAAAACTGCACGGAGGAGCTGTTTTATCGTTTCTACCGTGCAGTTCGACATGTAAACTGCCCAGAAACCGAATCTGCTGACAGATCGAAAATCGGCCGATATCGCGTTTTCGGCCCTCAGAAGCGCCGAAATCGCGTTTTCTCGCTGAGCCCAGTGGACGGTGACTCGGTATGAAAACTGCACGGAGGAGCTGTTTTATCGTTTCTACCGTGCAGTTCGACATGTAAACTGCCCAGAAACCGAATCTGCTGACAGATCGAAAATCGGCCGATATCGCGTTTTCGGCCCTCAGAAGCGCCGAAATCGCGTTTTCTCGCTGAGCCCAGTGGACGGTGACTCGGTATGAAAACTGCACGGAGGAGCTGTTTTATCGTTTCTACCGTGCAGTTCGACATGTAAACTGCCCAGAAACCGAATCTGCTGACAGATCGAAAATCGGCCGATATCGCGTTTTCGGCCCTCAGAAGCGCCGAAATCGCGTTTTCTCGCTGAGCCCAGTGGACGGTGACTCGGTATGAAAACTGCACGGAGGAGCTGTTTTATCGTTTCTACCGTGCAGTTCGACATGTAAACTGCCCAGAAACCGAATCTGCTGACAGATCGAAAATCGGCCGATATCGCGTTTTCGGCCCTCAGAAGCGCCGAAATCGCGTTTTCTCGCTGAGCCCAGTGGACGGTGACTCGGTATGAAAACTGCACGGAGGAGCTGTTTTATCGTTTCTACCGTGCAGTTCGACATGTAAACTGCCCAGAAACCGAATCTGCTGACAGATCGAAAATCGGCCGATATCGCGTTTTCGGCCCTCAGAAGCGCCGAAATCGCGTTTTCTCGCTGAGCCCAGTGGACGGTGACTCGGTATGAAAACTGCACGGAGGAGCTGTTTTATCGTTTCTACCGTGCAGTTCGACATGTAAACTGCCCAGAAACCGAATCTGCTGACAGATCGCAAATCGGCCGATATCGCGTTTTCGGCCCTCAGAAGCGCCGAAATCGCGTTTTCTCGCTGAGCCCAGTGGACGGTGACTCGGTATGAAAACTGCACGGAGGAGCTGTTTTATCGTTTCTACCGTGCAGTTCGACATGTAAACTGCCCAGAAACCGAATCTGCTGACAGATCGCAAATCGGCCGATATCGCGTTTTCGGCCCTCAGAAGCGCCGAAATCGCGTTTTCTCGCTGAGCCCAGTGGACGGTGACTCGGTATGAAAACTGCACGGAGGAGCTGTTTTATCGTTTCTACCGTGCAGTTCGACATGTAAACTGCCCAGAAACCGAATCTGCTGACAGATCGAAAATCGGCCGATATCGCGTTCGGCCCTCAGAAGCGCCGAAATCGCGTTTTCTCGCTGAGCCCAGTGGACGGTGACTCGGTATGAAAACTGCACGGAGGAGCTGTTTTATCGTTTCTACCGTGCAGTTCGACATGTAAACTGCCCAGAAACCGAATCTGCTGACAGATCGAAAATCGGCCGATATCGCGTTTTCGGCCCTCAGAAGCGCCGAAATCGCGTTTTCTCGCTGAGCCCAGTGGACGGTGACTCGGTATGAAAACTGCACGGAGGAGCTGTTTTATCGTTTCTACCGTGCAGTTCGACATGTAAACTGCCCAGAAACCGAATCTGCTGACAGATCGAAAATCGGCCGATATCGCGTTTTCGGCCCTCAGAAGCGCCGAAATCGCGTTTTCTCGCTGAGCCCAGTGGACGGTGACTCGGTATGAAAACTGCACGGAGGAGCTGTTTTATCGTTTCTACCGTGCAGTTCGACATGTAAACTGCCCAGAAACCGAATCTGCTGACAGATCGCAAATCGGCCGATATCGCGTTTTCGGCCCTCAGAAGCGCCGAAATCGCGTTTTCTCGCTGAGCCCAGTGGACGGTGACTCGGTATGAAAACTGCACGGAGGAGCTGTTTTATCGTTTCTACCGTGCAGTTCGACATGTAAACTGCCCAGAAACCGAATCTGCTGACAGATCGCAAATCGGCCGATATCGCGTTTTCGGCCCTCAGAAGCGCCGAAATCGCGTTTTCTCGCTGAGCCCAGTGGACGGTGACTCGGTATGAAAACTGCACGGAGGAGCTGTTTTATCGTTTCTACCGTGCAGTTCGACATGTAAACTGCCCAGAAACCGAATCTGCTGACAGATCGAAAATCGGCCGATATCGCGTTTTCGGCCCTCAGAAGCGCCGAAATCGCGTTTTCTCGCTGAGCCCAGTGGACGGTGACTCGGTATGAAAACTGCACGGAGGAGCTGTTTTATCGTTTCTACCGTGCAGTTCGACATGTAAACTGCCCAGAAACCGAATCTGCTGACAGATCGAAAATCGGCCGATTCGCTCGACAGATCGAAATCGGCCGATATCGCGTTTTCGGCCCTCAGAAGCGCCGAAATCGCGTTTTCTCGCTGAGCCCAGTGGACGGTGACTCGGTATGAAAACTGCACGGAGGAGCTGTTTTATCGTTTCTACCGTGCAGTTCGACATGTAAACTGCCCAGAAACCGAATCTGCTGACAGATCGCAAATCGGCCGATATCGCGTTTTCGGCCCTCAGAAGCGCCGAAATCGCGTTTTCTCGCTGAGCCCAGTGGACGGTGACTCGGTATGAAAACTGCACGGAGGAGCTGTTTTATCGTTTCTACCGTGCAGTTCGACATGTAAACTGCCCAGAAACCGAATCTGCTGACAGATCGAAAATCGGCCGATATCGCGTTTTCGGCCCTCAGAAGCGCCGAAATCGCGTTTTCTCGCTGAGCCCAGTGGACGGTGACTCGGTATGAAAACTGCACGGAGGAGCTGTTTTATCGTTTCTACCGTGCAGTTCGACATGTAAACTGCCCAGAAACCGAATCTGCTGACAGATCGAAAATCGGCCGATATCGCGTTTTCGGCCCTCAGAAGCGCCGAAATCGCGTTTTCTCGCTGAGCCCAGTGGACGGTGACTCGGTATGAAAACTGCACGGAGGAGCTGTTTTATCGTTTCTACCGTGCAGTTCGACATGTAAACTGCCCAGAAACCGAATCTGCTGACAGATCGAAAATCGGCCGATATCGCGTTTTCGGCCCTCAGAAGCGCCGAAATCGCGTTTTCTCGCTGAGCCCAGTGGACGGTGACTCGGTATGAAAACTGCACGGAGGAGCTGTTTTATCGTTTCTACCGTGCAGTTCGACATGTAAACTGCCCAGAAACCGAATCTGCTGACAGATCGCAAATCGGCCGATATCGCGTTTTCGGCCCTCAGAAGCGCCGAAATCGCGTTTTCTCGCTGAGCCCAGTGGACGGTGACTCGGTATGAAAACTGCACGGGGAGCTGTTTTATCGTTTCTCGGTATGAAAACAGCACGGAGGAGCTGTTTTATCGTTTCTACGGTGCAGTTCGAGCTGTTTTATCGTTTCTACCGTGCAGTTCGACATGTAAACTGCCCAGAAACCGAATCTGCTGACAGATCGAAAATCGGCCGATATCGCGTTTTCGGCCCTCAGAAGCGCCGAAATCGCGTTTTCTCGCTGAGCCCAGTGGACGGTGACTCGGTATGAAAACTGCACGGAGGAGCTGTTTTATCGTTTCTACCGTGCAGTTCGACATGTAAACTGCCCAGAAACCGAATCTGCTGACAGATCGAAAATCGGCCGATATCGCGTTTTCGGCCCTCAGAAGCGCCGAAATCGCGTTTTCTCGCTGAGCCCAGTGGACGGTGACTCGGTATGAAAACTGCACGGAGGAGCTGTTTTATCGTTTCTACCGTGCAGTTCGACATGTAAACTGCCCAGAAACCGAATCTGCTGACAGATCGAAAATCGGCCGATATCGCGTTTTCGGCCCTCAGGTGCCGAAATCGCGTTTTCTCGCTGAGCCCAGTGGACGGTGACTCGGTATGAAAACTGCACGGAGGAGCTGTTTTATCGTTTCTACCGTGCAGTTCGACATGTAAACTGCCCAGAAACCGAATCTGCTGACAGATCGAAAATCGGCCGATATCGCGTTTTCGGCCCTCAGAAGCGCCGAAATCGCGTTTTCTCGCTGACCGAATCTGCTGACAGATCGCAAATCGGCCGATATCGCGTTTTCGGCCCTCAGAAGCGCCGAAATCGCGTTTTCTCGCTGAGTGGACGGTGACTCGGTATGAAAACTGCACGGAGGAGCTGTTTTATCGTTTCTACCGTGCAGTTCGACATGTAAACTGCCCAGAAACCGAATCTTCTGACAGATCGAAAATCGGCCGATATCGCGTTTTCGGCCCTCAGGAAGTGCCGAAATCGCGTTTTCTCGCTGAGCCGAGTGGACGGTGACTCGGTATGAAAACTGCACGGAGGAGCTGTTTTATCGTTTCTACCGTGCAGTTCGACATGTACACTGCCCAGAAACCGAATCTGCTGACAGATCGCAAATCGGCCGGTATCGCGTTTTCGGCCCTCAGGAGCGCCGAAATCGCGTTTTCTCGCTGAGCCCAGTGGACGGTGACTCAGTATGAAAACTGCACGGAGGAGCTGTTTTATCGTTTCTACCGTGCAGTTCGACATGTAAACTGCCAAGAAACCGAATCTGCTGACAGATCGAAAATCGGCCGATATCGCGTTTTCGGCCCTCAGAAGCGCCGAAATCGCGTTTCTCGCTGAGCCGAGTGGACGGTGACTCGGTATGAAAACTGCACGGAGGAGCTGTTTTATCGTTTTCACCATGCAGTTCGACATGTAAACTGCCCAGAAACCGAATCTGCTGACAGATCGCAAATCGGCCGATATCGCGTTTTCGGCCCTCAGAAGCGCCGAAATGGCGTTTTCTCGCTGAGCCCAGTGGACGGTGACTCGGTATGAAAACTGCACGGAGGAGCTGTTTTATCGTTTCTACCGTGCAGTTCGACATGTAAACTGCCCAGAGCCCGAATCTGCTGACAGATCGAAAATCGGCCGATATCGCGTTTGCGGCCAGAAGCGCCGAAATCGCGTTTTCTCGCTGAGCCCAGTGGACGGTGACTCGGTATGAAAACTGCACGGAGGAGCTGTTTTATCGTTTCTCACCGTGCAGTCGACATGTAAACTGCCCAGAAACCGAATCTGCTGACAGATCGCAAATCGGCCGATATCTCGTTTTCGGCCCTCAGAAGCGCCGAAATCGCGTTTTCTCGCTGAGCCCAGTGGACGGTGACTCGGTATGAAAAATGCACGGGGGAGCTGTTTTATCGTTTCTACCGTGCAGTTCGACATGTAAACTGCCCAGAAACCGAATCTGCTGACAGATCGCAAATCGGCCGATATCGCGTTTTCGGCCCTCACAAGCGCCGAAATCGCGTTTTCTCGCTGAGCCCAGTGGACGGTGACTCGGTATGAAAACTGCACGGGGGAGCTGTTTTATCGTTTCTACCGTGCAGTTCGACATGTAAACTGCCCAGAAACCGAATCTGCTGACAGATCGCAAATCAGCCGATATCGCGTTTTCGGCCTCAGAAGCGCCGAAATCGCGTTTTCTCGCTGAGCCCAGTGGACGGTGACTCGGTATGAAAACTGCACGGAGGAGCTGTTTTATCGTTTCTACCGTGCAGTTCGACATGTAAACTGCCAGAAAATGATCTCTGACAGATCACCGTCGGCCGATATCGCGTTTTCGGCCTCAGAAGCGCCGAAATCGCGTTTTCTCGCTGAGCCCAGTGGACGGTGACTCGGTATGAAAACTGCACGGAGGAGCTGTTTTATCGTTTCGACCGTGCAGTTCGACATGTAAACTGCCCCGAAACCGAATCTGCTGACAGATCGAAAATCGGCCGATATCGCGTTTTCGGCCCTCAGAGCGCCGAAATCGCGTTTTCTCGCTGAGCCGAGTGGACGGTGACTCGGTATGAAAACTGCACGGAGGAGCTGTTTTATCGTTTTCACCGTGCAGTTCGACATGTAAACTGCCCAGAAACCGAATCTGCTGACAGATCGCAAATCGGCCGATATCGCGTTTTCGGCCCTCAGAAGCGCCGAAATCGCGTTTTCTCGCTGAGCCCAGTGGACGGTGACTCGGTATGAAGTCGATATCGCGTTTTCGGCCCTCAGAAGCGCCGAAATCGCGTTTTCTCGCTGAGCCCAGTGGACGGTGACTCGGTATGAAAACTGCACGGAGGAGCTGTTTTATCGTTTCTACCGTGCAGTTCGACATGTAAACTGCCCAGAAAACCGAATCTGCTGACAGATCGCAAATCGGCCGATATCGCGTT